>JAUELF010106375.1:0-15636 GCA_031471495.1 Clinocardium nuttallii | reverse complement strand
ATGATGTGGGATCTTTTGTCCACCCTGCCAAAAATAGCATGGGATCTTTTGTCCATGGGATCTTTTGTCCGGCTCCCACTTTTCGCCTCCTGTGGATTTTCTGTTTCAGGAATCATTACTCTATACCTCTATCCCTCTGAGATGGAACGTGTCGGCCCGGATTAGTCTGCGCGGAATGCGCAGGATGATCTGTGGCGATACATTACGTAGAATCCATAGTGTTGGTTTTCGCGTTGAACGGCTCATGTGACCTTACGTTATCACTCGGGTCGCCCTAGTAGACAGATGTTTGGATATAGATTCCATTAGGATCCCCTCTGACAATTGAGATTACCTTTACTCCTAAAGTGTATCCGTCAACTTTAAATGACCTATACGTACTGTAATAACGCTGAGTCCTAGATGGTGCCGATTGAGGTGAATCCATAGTTACTCTTTGTCTCGGCCAGATTGAACCTGGATCAAAATTGCAAGAACAAAACAAGTTCATATACCGTCAAACTTGCCTGCGGACACTTCTATTAAGCAGCCAGCTTGTATTAAGCAGTCGATTGAAGTTTAACAAAAACAACATTTTCTTCCTTATTTAACTTGTATTTAGCAGCCACCTGTGTTCAGCAGCCGTATTTAGACTCTACCTCTGAATAGCTACCTAAGACATGTTTGATGATAATGTGTTAATGAACGACGTTTGAGATCAAATAAGTTAATTGATATTTACAGTTGAACCACGTCGGTCGTTATGTGGTCAGGCTGCGTCCCGTGTTGCCCAAATATAAAAAGGGTAACCAATGGTGGTACATTTCTATAGTTGTCAAAGGTTGCATCTATTGTTATTCTACATATAGGCAGTCTCATTAAACCCGGCCTTAAACTTCGCTTCGCTCGCTCGTATATATATATATATATATATTATCTGATGACTGCCCCATTCAGGTCGTCTCATAGTGACATTTACGTAAGCTATCAAACAAATAAGAATCCATATAAATAAACGATAACGGGAACCGGTGTTTGTTGAGTGCTCCGATTTTACAGCCAGAGCCTTTGTTGTGTCGTGCGATTACATTGGATATATATAATCATATAATGTAACAGATCTCCCTTGATATATCTCGTTTCAACTGCATTTTTTATATAAATACAAATAACATCCATACTGCGGCTTCAATAGTATTGTGGTATAACTAAATTACGGTTGGAAGGGGTTTTAATTAGGTATCAAGAAAGTTATTAGAAACTGTGACAGATCTCCCCTGCTATCTCTTTTTTCACCGCTGCATTCATAGATATTTATTACCTCGATATTGAGGTTAGACTAGCAACGTGATATTGCTATACTGCAGATGAAATCGCCTTCGATAATAATTGAGCCATCCTGCGAGAAAACCAACAATTTGGACAAAGCTTAAAGTATCGACCCGGATAAGCCTTAGCATGTCGCACAGGCTTATCCGGATATACACGTTTCGCCTTTTGTGGATTTTCTGTTTTGAGGCGGAATGTGTTGGCCCGGATCAGTCTGCACGGACAGCGAAGGCTGATCTGGTCGATACATTTCGCAGATGCCATAATGTTGGTTTTCTCGTGAGAAGCGCCTTTGATATGGTATCATTATAGTCATCCACGACTTTTTGACAGATCTCTTTTTTCACCGCTGTGTTCCTAAGTAGAAGTCATTGACATATCGTTGCTACAATGAGAATGTAAATTAACTTAAATACGGCTGAAAGCGGTGTTAATTAGGTATCAAGGAAGTTATCAAGACTGCGACAGATCTCCCCTCTTATCTATTATTTCACCGCTGCGTTCATAAATATAAATTGCTTCCATATTCCGGTTTCAAAAGGTAATATTGGATTTTACCTGATACCCGGGTGGAAAACGTACTCAATTATTTATAGGAGTTGCGACACTGGAAAACAAACCGTAACGTATTCGAGCCGTCCCGCGAGAAAACCAACGTTATGGCAACTAAGTTATGGATCGACCCAGATCAGCCTGCGCATTCCGCGCAGACTGATCCGGGCCGACATATTCCTGCTCAGGGGGGTCGAGGTATAGAGTAATGATTCCTCACACAGAAAATCCACAGGAGGCGAAAAGTTTCTGCTCGGATTAGCCTGTGTGGCGTTCTTAAGCTGATCCAGATCAGAGTTTTCTTGTGGGATGGCTCCTTTGAGACCCGTGTATATTCAGGTCACCCGGCACGTCCGCGCAGTCTGATCTCGATCTAGACTTTTCATCGATATTGGTCACTCACTGTTGCTTTCAAGAAATTAATTCTGCTACATGCATTAAGGTGATATAGAATGGGTACTCAGATTGATGGTCATCTGTTCGCGTCACAAGTCACGTGTCACGGCGTAATTATATCCTAGGTGAACCAAGACGGACCTGTTTTGTATAGGGGATTGGTCTCTTTACAATATCGGGTCTTATTGACATTGCAACATAAAACCAGTCTTGATTTAGACCAATCTATTGGAATGACGTTCGCTGATCTGGGTCGTCAATGTGTAAATATCAGGAAGAGGGCGCTATATATAATATATTATTCATGCTATATGACAGTCAAAGGATGTAATTTTTTAACGATGTTAGTCAGGGTTTTAAGAATCATGACATCTGACTTGTACGTAACGATGTTAGTCAGGGTTTTAAGAATCATGACATCTGACTTGTACGTAACGACGTTAGTCAGGGTTTTAAGAATCATGACATCTGACTTGTACGACCCGGACCATCTAGTTAACCTTTACCCACATACAACAAATCAACAGCAGACGACTTTGAAATCATGCAGGCAAAAGTACGGATGCTTTCTGGAAACGACAGTATATTTCATTGAATAGAGTGTAAAACATTGTGGCAAATGGAGAAATTGCTCATTTCATCATTAAAAGTCGTCTGCTGCAAAGGCTTCAGAAAGCATTTATATGTGGGAAAGGGTTAAGCTCGGAGCTCGTCTGTTTAATAAAGAGAATTCAAAGCACTATATGAATGTAATCCTTCCACATACGGACACTGTCTGACACCTTACCAGCAGACAACTTTTGAAAACATTGTGGCAAAATGAGAAATTGCTCAAAACGGATAATTTTTCTTGTATCAATGTTTTTTCTACTCTACCAAATGCTTATTCTTTTCATTTATATACATTTTCCAAATTTCCTTCTAGATGTTTTCAAAGTTGGTTGTTTCAGATAATATACTGTATGTGGGGAAATACAATCTCTTCAAATAATCGACTGTGCTGATAGGTATTACTTGCACAAGTTAAATTAAACTTTGAACAAAGAAGTATATTCTTATAACGTAGATGTATGTTCTAACAAAACCATAGTGCTTACATGTAGACAAGTGATTTTGTTAAAACCATTCGCGAAAATGCAAAAACAAATGTTTTTATATTAAGCTATGTTTTCAAAGTTACAACCAGGCCTGCCAGGGCCATTTTTCGGCTATCCTTTGATACTTTTTTGAGAGTGTATGTTGAAAATGTTCGGGTATAAAATTGTAATTACTTGAATAGTGATTTTGTTAAAACCAGATCAAAATGGTCAATAATCGTGACGTACTTCTAATTCAAGCTGAACATATGCTATAAGGAAACAGTATGGTTGCAAGTTTTCCTGTTGTTAAAATTGATTTATAATTCATAGAGCTTTAAGGTCATGCAGTTTAAACGTTATTAATATTTGCAGGAATGGCGGTCATGTCTTATTAGCACTTTTATTTAACTTTCCATTGAGTTAGAAAAATGAGATCAGTATAACACCGGGGTCAAATAATGTGGTATAATAATAAACACAAGGCAGATATAAAGTTCTGTAGTTTTAATTACGTGATCTAAGCCTAAAAGTATAGTGAGCCGAAAGTCTCGTGGACTAGAGAGACACGGCGGGTGCCGATCTGCTCCACAACCTTCCAACTCTCTCTTATATACAGTCTCTCTACCTGTTACATAAATGGTAATTTGTGTGTCCTAGACATGTGACAATATGGTTACGTAATAAGCCAGACAGTCCGTACATTTAAGACGTAAACACGTCATTCAGAATACGTAGACAAACCGCGGCACAGAATAATGCGGCCAATTATTCTATAATAAAAGTATATTTATTTTATGTACACTGATTTGGATCGATCTCCCTACAAAAACTAAATATTATGAACAATTGCGTTTGAAGGGGTGGGGTGAATAGGTATAACATTTCTCAACGTGAGTAATGGTTACCATGCACACAGTTTTCAACATTTTCCTAGGCTTCACGGATTTATTTTTCCATAAGTATCAACTGCAAGGTCCTCAGCAAGGTCCTCAGCCTCAACCTTTACATTAAAGATAAGATCAGAAGAACAGACTATCAGATAAAGGTGTACACTTTCCCTAATTCAGTACCCATTTGTTACCTAATTCAGTACGCATTTGTTACCTAATTCAGTACTCATTTGTTACCTAATTCAGTACTCATTTGTTACCTAATTCAGTACTCATTTGTTACCTAATTCAGTACGCATTTGTTACCTAATTCAGTATCCATCTGTTACCTAATTCAGTACCCATTTGTTACGTAATTCAGTACCCATTTGTTACTTAATTCAGTACTCATTTGTTACCTAATTCAATATCCATCTGTTCCTAATTCAGTACTCATTTGTTACCTAATTCAATACCCATCTGTTACATAATTCAATACCCATCTGTTACCTAATTATGTATCCATCTGTTACCTAATACAGTACGCATTTGTAACCTAATTCTGTACCCATCTGTTACTTAATTCAGTACGCATTTGTTACCTAATTCAGTACCCATCTGTTACCTAATTCAGAACCCATATGTTACCTAATTCAGTACGCATTTGTTACCTAATACAGTACGCATTTGTAACCTAATTCTGTACCCATCTGTTACTTAATTCAGTACGTATTTGTTACATAATTCAGTACCCATCTGTTACCTAATTCAGAACCCATATGTTACCTAATTCAGTACGCATTTGTTACCTAATTCAGTACCCATCTGTTACCTAATTCAGTATGCATGTGTTACCTAATTCATTACCCATCTGTTACCTAATTCAGTACGCATCTGTTACTTAATTCATTACCCATCTGTTACCTAATTCAGAACCCATATGTTACCTAATTCAGTACGCATCTGTTACCTAATTCAGTACCCATCTGTTACCTAATTCAGTACGCATTTGTTACCTAATTCAGTATCCATATGTTACTTAATTCAGTACCCATGTGTTACCTTATTCAGTACCCATTTATAATTCAGTACCCATTTGTTACCTAATTCAGTACCCATTTGTTATCGTCGCAAAAGATGAATATTGATAACATGATGGAAATTGAAGACATTATTGGGGATTCAAGCCTCTTTTCTCGAAGGTTTACCAAAGCACTATTCCAGTAATTACAATATTTTACCCGAAAGATTTCAAGGCAGATTATTTAAGAGCATCAAAGGGAGAATTACCCTGACATGCCTGGTAGTAATTTTGAAAACATTGTTGAATATGAAGTCATGTCAAATGTTATTGTGTTGGGGTAGTAGTAGTTAGCTTGCGCAAAGGTATTACAACGGTATCAAAAGCACTATACCTTTTTTTTTCTTCAAGTAAATGCATATTTTGAGCGGAACTTTCAAATCAAGTTCTATACAATCAAGCATGAACGGAAAACCTGGCATGCTTGTTGGTGCTTAACATGTTTACTCAAAAGAGGTAAAATAAAGTATCCTCAGCAAGTTAATTTCCGGTTCTAACTGTGACTATGTATCGGGCATCAAACATGGCAAGTTCTTAACCCTACTGAACACAAACAAACACCTATTCCCAGGACAGACGACTTGAGATGTATTCACAATTCTGTGCTTACTATATAAATTTCTCAAACTGCTCATGAGGATCAATTTATCATTGTCCTACAACTAGGTCGTCTCCGCAACCATCACGGAGCGTGTAAAACAAATCCTTAAATCAATCCGGTAAATCGGTAAACCTTCGTTAAGAAAGATACTTTAACGTTATGCATTTCCGGAGAGTGTTGACGGAAGTGGATTTAATTTACTTTTGAACGTAAAACAGATACACATTTGAAAAGAATTGTAGGAAAAGGGAAAACTGACGAGACGGTAAACATTGTCCCTATAAAGGATGTTTTTAGACGACAAACATTATCACTATAAAGGATGTGTTTAATTGCGTTCTTTACCGTAGTTAAGGCGTTATGGAGTGGCAACATTCTCCTTGAGCAATGACGTCAGCATTTGTTATTTTCTATAGGTTTTGAGTGTCGCCAAATGATGTATTTGTTATTAGTATTTTATTGACAGTAATGAGAGAAAGCAAAACAGAATAATAGGGTTATTGGCATTCGAAACTCCTCGTCACACTACATCTTATCACGGATGTATGACGTATGCCTCGATATTGGAACTATTTTAAAATACAACAACAATAACAATAACAATAACAATGACGCAATCTTGTCCATCATTTTAGCAGCGACCTTAAGTTGTGTTCTTTTTTTTAAATAAAATACCATTTTGCAAAGCATATTTAACGATCTCTTCGGAAGACACTTACCGTCATACATCCGAGGTTATTATGTAGTGTACCGAAATATGCATTATCGTTCTAGCCGTGAGCATGGAAACAAATCATATGGCATAAGTGACCAGTCAACATCCAAATCAACCTACTGACCATACGCCATTTAATTT
This sequence comes from Clinocardium nuttallii, assembly GCA_031471495.1. NCBI lineage: Eukaryota > Metazoa > Mollusca > Bivalvia > Cardiida > Cardiidae > Clinocardium > Clinocardium nuttallii. The sequence continues at coordinate 8,894 of JAUELF010106375.1, read as the reverse complement.
GTCATGCTTGGGTATATCAGATTGCCATGGTACGCTGACAGTTGATAAATAAAGTTGTTACATACGCAGGCGTAACACTTTCCAAATTGCACTTTAACGCATCTACAGCAGGCGACTTTTGAAATCATTGTGACCAAAGGAGAAACTGGTCATAATTGATCACTTTGTCACTTTGACTGAATGTTATCAACTTTATTCAATAACGATACTTTCATTTATGGAGAGTTTCCGTATTCGGTTCAGATGACTTCGAAATCATCATCGTCATCATCATCAACATCAGCAGGCAGCAGCTGCAGCAATATTTTTATTATTTGTTTTACTATTGTAAATACCAGAATTATAAAAAAAATAAAAATATTTGTATTAGTTTTATGTTTATTAGTATAACCAAAATTATTATAATATATTTTTATTTTATTTTTATTAATATTACTATGATTGTAATAGTATATTATTATTACTATTTCCAGGTTGTCAACAAAATTCTGTACTCGGGGAGTTCCGACCATACAGGGCGAGCGTGGGTGACTGAGTTCGGGGATTGCACCCGAGTATACAAGGGACATAAACACACAGTTAGCGTCATCAAAATGAAGGACGGGCTAGGTAGGTTTTAAAATATTCTACATGTTTTTACTTTTCTTTAGGCTTGACAATGGAGGGCTTTGCATGGAGGGTCAAACTGGCCTCTTTCCCACATGGTCTCTTACTACACAGCACAGCTCTTCAATTGTATTGTGTTTTTAAAATATAGTTTTCTCAAGGAGAGTTAACAGAATCTCACATTTGCGAACGTAACATACTTGTGGCTTGATAAGCAGAATTCAACTGTTATTAACCTACAATGTATGTTATTATACAATACTCATAATGAGTAAATTCTTCTTTTGCCAGAATGTTTTCCATACTTTTGCCTATATGACTAAGTCGTATGCAGCATATATGTTGGATGTGGGGAAGAGTGAATCATAGTGCCATGTTGAAAATATTGTTTAACCATGTATCATTATAGTTCGAGGATTCAAAGTCGTATTCAACTTACTTTTAGACTTGTATTTTGTAAAGCGATATCAACACAATATACCTCGTACGACTAAAACAAAAGGATCAGTAATGTTACAAGACATAATTTATCATATAGTTCGGCATCTTAAACTTCTATATTGATATTTTTAACCCTTTCCCACATGGCATGATTCTGAAACATACGGCTTTGTAAACATTTAGGTAAAATGTTTAAATTTCTTTAAACGTAATTATAATTATTGAATGAAACATTGTGGCGAACGGTGAAATTACTGATTATGAGCTATCATTCCTCCTTTTGCAACGATGTTTTCGGAAAGTCGACTGCCTAGATGTGTCCGACAATTTAGGTCTGCTTGTAGAAAAGTCTCAAATCGGCTTATAATCAATTCCCAGACAAATACCCTATCCCAGGATGGTTAAATCATCAATCAACTGCCAATTCCTCAACCGTAAATAATCAGCTTTCTTTTAAAACACGACAAAGCCTCTTTCATTGCAAATTGATAGTCACGTCCCAGCCATGTATCACCTTAACATTTTCCCTCATATAGCAGCAGACGGCTTTTTGAAAACATGTCGACAAAAGAAGAGCAATTTCTCCGTTTGTCACCATGTTTTTAACTCTATTCAATCATTGTACTTTAATTTAAAGGGAATTTATTTGTGGGTGTATTTTTAAAATCGTCTGTTGCACAGTTGTTGTATGAGGGAAAGGGTTAACTCTTCACCTGACATAGACGTCGTTAACTCTTCACCTGACATAGACGTCGTTAACTCTTCACCTGACATAGACGTCGTTTAACTCTTCACCTGACATAGACGTCGTTTAACGTCTTAGCATCTGACCCCTTTTGGAAAAAAATAGCAATTTCTCCTTTCCACCACACTGTTTCGCAACCCCACTTCAAATTGATTGTTTCTCATTTCGAAATGTTCAAAATAGGGCGTCTTTATTTCTCAATTTATGAAAGTTTAGGACAATTTTATAACTAAAAGACAAACAATGCTGATTTCATGTTCGTTACGAGCTGCCTCACCTGAATGTGCATTGTTTGCAAAAACCTCAATTTAGCCTCTGGCGCTGAAAGAGTTAAATCGATTTTACGGAATCGTTTGCATTTGTTATTCCGTTGTTTTAATTTAACGGAATTATTTCTATTTCTTATTCCGTTGTTTGGATTTTACGGAATTATTTTATGTGTTAATTCATTTTCTCAATTGTACAAACGAGTAAGTGAATCCTCAATCAAATTAGATAAACATTATTCATGACATCTGACATTCGGAAATTTTAGATCAGAAAAAGAAAACAATCCGCACATGTCCCGCGCAATCTGCTCCAGATTCCCATTTCGCCTTCTAGTCGTGATATATAACTAATTTGTTATTTTTGAAAGAGGCATTAAACATCATACAAAAACAAACAAAATAATACATATATTGCCGAAGAGCAATAATTACCTCCCTTGTCGATCGTTTTGAGGTCACAATACACTCGGTGTTCTAGCAATGAGCAAGTTAGAGCGAAAAATGTCCAGAGGTAATCACCTTTCTACTCCTTATTATCCAAACATGTCATACAGACAAATGTTCTTACGTCACTGCAAGTGAATTCGTAACCTATATATTTCGGTGAATTCGTAACCTATTGAAATTCCTTCTTTATTTCAATATGAATCGACCAGTTTCAGCCCTAAATGCATTGTCACATGTAGAACACCATATAACATTGAAAAGATTTACCTCTTAGCTTCAAAACAATCTTAAGAAAATGGGGTTTCCATTATGCAAGAAAGAACTCACCAGGCGAAAATGGTTACCGTCATCTAGATAGGCAAATATATTGTTTTCTTGTATTTTTGTAAATGACCATAAACTTTGTAAAGTTTAAGTCAATACAATATATTCTGATTCTGATTCTGTATACTGTTTTCAACTGTATTTAATTAATAACAAACTAAATTCATTTGCTGTATAGTTAGTGTTGGTGAGACACGGTTAATTAGTTAACCATGTATTTCAGTTCGTCTTGGACATGTTTGCAACCGCTGTTGGGAAAATACTAGTACATATCTATGTTTGAAAAATTAAGAGATTGTTCTTTTTCGGAAATAGGTTGTCTGTCATATTATCTTTTAAAAATGACCATATCAAATTTATTTCAATCTGATTAATTTGCTGCAAATTTCATTAAAAATGGAGGGATCAAATGTACCTTTGCTTTGCAGTCTTTATTAAAAATGGAGGTATCAAATGTACCTTTGCTTTGCAGTTTTCATTAAAAATGGCGGGATCAATTGTACCTTTGCTTTGCAGTTTTTATTAAAAATGGAGGTATCAAATGTACCTTTGCTTTGCAGTTTTCATTAAAAATGGCGGGATCAAATGTACCTTTGCTTTGCAGTTTTCATTAAAAATGCTGGGATCAAATGTACCTTTGCTTTGCAGTTTTCATTAAAAATGCCGGGATCAAATGTACCTTTGCTTTGCAGTTTTCACAGGTTGTGGTGACGCTGTGGCCAGGTGTTATGCCGGTAAATCGGGCACACTAGTCCGGGAGTTCAAACCCCACGCTGCCGCCATTAATGCTTTACAGGTCGATGAATATCCTATTACCCACCACCAGAGACCCCAACCCTTCCCTTATATATGATACTAACTTAGACTTAATCCCTTCTCTATGTTGCCCAAGACATAAACTAGCATTTGTTGTTGTACTTTTGATATCCATTATGTTCCATTTTTAAAGTTCAGTTCACATAACCATTTGTTGTTTAACTGACTGACCGAGTTTGGTCACGTGACTGTCAAATGTCAATATGTAAACATGAGTATGCAGTGCGTTCAGTGAAATCCACCAATCAAATGAAAGCTTCTTTATCCTTGGTAATAACCATAACAAACGGTGCATTCAGTGTAATCTACCAATCAAATGAAAGCTTCTTTATCCTTGGTAATAACCGTAACAAACGGTGCATTCAGTGTAATCTACCAATCAAATGAAAGCTTCTTTATCCTTGGTAATAACCGTAACACACGGTGCATTCAGTGTAATCTACCAATCAAATGAAAGCTTCTTTATCCTTGGTAATAACCGTAACACACGGTGCGTTCAGTGTAATCTACCAATCAAATGAAAGCTTCTTTATCCTTGGTAATAACCGTAACACACGGTGCGTTATGAAACAACTTCACTAAATGTTGGTTTTCTCGTGGAGCGGATCAAATGCTATTGAACCCGAAACTATAACATTCTCGAAGAGTTCACTAGTGCTGATAAACAAACTGTTTGCTTCAGACAAGATTTCTTAGAACAGAGTATAGGTTCGTAGTGTTTAGACCAGGTCGTATATGGTCATATCTGGTCGTACCTGGTCGTACCTGGTCGTTTCTAATAGTACCTGGTCGTAATTGCCTACGACCTGCATTACGTTGCATGAAACAGTTCTGCAGCTCACATTTTTTTAAATAGCTGTAATTTAATTGATGGATAGGCTAATGTTAGTTAATGTAAAACTCCATTGAACGCTTGGCCCTTTTACTATTGAACATTGATCTCCGGATGATATTCCAACATATCGATGGCTTCACGGCAAATCGGCTGTAACTACACCATGTCATTAGATGCAGTTACCATCGTTTAGCACGAAGACCACTGTATATCATGACCCAAAAAGTAGTTTTAAAGTTTATGATATGTCTTGACTGCATGATAGAGTTGATTGTAGAGATAGCCTTGCTCTTATTTTGTATAGAATTCTGTATAACAACCATTAACTACCTATAGAGGACTCGCGATAACTCGAACATGTGATAATTCGAATATATCATTCAACTCGAACTTATTACTGTAAATTATCTGTCTTTTCAAAAATCCGAAAGCTCTGTTTTCTTTTGTTGATTTTGTCAATGGCTTTCTTTTCATAATACGCTATGTCAATGAATAAAAATGCTGAAAATGCATAATTAAATGTAGCATAAATGGACAAATGCCTCGAACACATCGTTAACCCGAAGCATGTCATGGGTCCCTTTCTACTTCGAGTTATCGGGAGTTCGCTATATATACCCTATACCATTAGCTATACACGGTTAGCCTTACCTCGCTATATATACCCTATACCATTAGCTTTACACGGTTAGCCTTACCTCGAGTTATCGGGAGTTCGCTATATATACCCTATACCATTAGCTATACACGGTTAGCCGTACAATGTCTGCAGCTGGTATCTCAAAGCATAAGTCTTGTATTGTTCATTTACTTACAGCTGTATGGACATTAAAATATACTTTAATTCTATTCCGTAGGGTTGGAATATATAGGTTTTACAATAAACTACCTATTTCTATCAATATTTCAGACATATGCTTTCTGTAGGTTATATTTTACAAAGACCACACACTCTGTTGCGTCCATCTTAAATGGTCATGTAGATAAACCAATAATGAGCCGTCCCACAAGAAAACCAACATTATGGCATCTGCGTAATATATCGACCAGATCAGCCTGTGCTATCCGCGCAAACTGATCCGGGCCGACACCTTCCGTCTTCGAGGAATAGAGGCATAGAGAAACGATTTCTGAAACAGAACATCCACAGGAGGTGAAACGTGTCTGTCCGATTTAGCCTGCGTGGCATGCTTAGGCTGATCAGGGTCGACACTTTACACAGACCGCCTTGTTGGTTTTCTCGATAGATGGCTCAAATGTGTATATGTTCAAGGTCAGTCTTATTGTTAAGTACTTCCAAGATGGACGCAACATAGTTTGTGATCTTTGTAAAATATAACACGACGAAGGCATATGGCCGAAATATTGTTAAACAAATTGATTTGATTGTGATACATAGTTACGGACAAGTAAAATGTACATGCATACAGTTGATACATTTGTCGTGTACAATGCAACCAAGATCAAACTGTACGATCCTGCACGCTGATATTGGTCTATCATGTGCTTACGATCGCCCTTTAATAAGACAAGTTTACATTTACTTGTTTCATTTCCCTTCTATTGTGGGTATATTAAACCGTGCCCTTAACCATTTCCAAAACATATAATCCCCCATACAACCTGCCCTAAACCCTGTAGATTTCACCAACTCTACCATTATTCTCAAAATGTTCTGTATGAAAGCACAATGAACACATTATAATTAATGGAATTTAAACCGTTCCACGAGAAAACAAACATTATGGACTCTGCGTTATGTATCGATCCAGATCAGCCTGCTCAATTCGCGCATGCTTATCTGGGCCGACACATTATGTCTATAGAGTTATAATTCCTAAAACAGAAAATCCACAGGAGGCGAAAACTGTCTGCCCGGATTAGCCTGCGCGGCATGCTAAGGTTGATCCGGGTCGATACTTTACGCAGAGTCCATAATGTTAGTTCCTCGTGGAACGGACAACAGTATCTTTTATGAAATTTGAATGTATTATTTTAGATTTGATAAAGTTCAATAGTGCTTCCGTAACAAACATGAATATGATACAGATTTGAGCTGCGTTAGGCGAATTAAAAAGGCCAATTAGCACCGCATAGCGGAATATGACGAAAAACTCAAATTGAACTCAAATTCCAGTTCATCATCAAAATGCTTTAATCGACCTTGTTTTGACATTGACCTTGACCTTTGTGCAAAGAAGTTCGTATTATTACATTAACGTAAGTTCATCCAATTTGAACGATAACGTTTATGATGATAATTAATGCACGTCATAATAATATCGATCTTTACGGAAAGAGCAAGATCAGGTCAATGTCGTTGAGTTATAAATATATTGGTGCCTCTAGAAAAAGATGGATGTCACGAGACTCTCCTGACGTGACTCATAGTTTGTTTCTAATTAATCCAGTCTGATTGATATTTAAACTTAATTTGCAGATAACCGGCTTGTTATTATTAATTCTGTCCCTTTTTTAGTATCGACAATAAACTACATCTTGCGATTTGGTTGTATTCCCACTCCGTTTAAGCACAAATGAACATTATTTTGTCGCAAAAGAAAGTTCTAGCGGTGTTCGATAAGTTTCAAGAAAACCCATGTCTCGTTTAATAAATAATATGTGTTCTAAATAGCAACACACTTTTCGAACATCCCTCGTAGGCTAAATGTCTATCTTTGTAAGAAAATAGATGTGTGTAAATGTATGTGTAATCAGTAGTCGCACAGTAAAGACGATGATGGGACTGTGTGTATCCACAGGTTCACCCGAGTCTTCACTGTATGCAGATACACCACGAACCCAAATCACAAGACGTTTATTTAGATGTAGAATCGTAGCAGGTCTTACATTTATCATCCGTTCCACTAGAAAAATAAAAACTGTGTACTCTGCGTAAAGTATCGACCCGGATCAGACTAAGCATGCCACGCAGGCTTATCCGTGCCGATACATTCCGTCTCAGGGGGATAGAGGTATAGAGTAACGAGTCCTACCACACAATCCACAGGAGTCGAACAGTGTTTGTTCTGGGTTAACCTGTGCAGTGAAGTTTCAATTGTCAATGCCAATTTAAATGAAGAGCCGAGTTAGATCGTTACACATATTGCATTCGTTTTCAAGAGTTTCACATCACTTCATATAGTATAGAAAGGCATAGATTATGTTTTTTATCAATTTGTTTCCATTTCCCAATCCGTTTATACCCTTGTTCCCTTTTATAGTCTATACAGGTTCAGGGGACTGCGTCGCTAGGTGCTTTGACGCCAAATCAGGGGCTCTTAAAAGAACCTTTAATGGTCATGATGTAGCTCTGACGTCACTACAGGTAACGTTGATAACGGTGTTGTTTGTGAAGGCACATTGTTCGTTGTATTGTGTGTATGGTCGTGTTTTCTTTCACAATATTAGCACTTAGTTTACTAGTCGGTGTCACGCTTTCACTGTTAATTATCATGTCATTTTTAACTATTATACTAAAATAGCACAGCGTGATGTTCTATAAATAGCGCAGTTAATATACGTACATATTGTTATATATTAGATCGAGGTCAATTGTTCATTTTTTAGAAATGGTATTTTTAATTTTCGGGAAGTAAGTTAAATCAGCTTGTACTTGAACTCTCAACCTCTGCATTGACAACTCTCTTCATTATCAATTGAGCAAATAGTAAATGCATAATTTCACAACAGTTTATCAATCTCGTGAGTAGGGGATTTAATCTGTTGTGATGCACTTCCCGAAACTTTTAGAGGCTTTGCCTTCATTCTATATAATGAAAATAAAAAAAATATAAAATATGTCGACTTAGTAAATAAGTACCTAGTGCATGCCAAAATGCCTGCTTTTCGTACTAAACTGAACACGTGTACCAGTGAGCTTTGCCAATATGCCAATTACATTAATGTTCCTATTCAAGCTATGTGTACATTACCTTTTGTTGACGTAAGTTTTGGTATTCAATTGTAGTTCATGTTTGAAGTTTCAGCTGCAATTAACTAGATATTACTAGATTGTATTAATGGTTCACGTTTGATTAATAACTTAATTATGTTTATACGTTTCAGTAATAAAACAGAACGATAACAAAGTTGTTTACTCGGTTATTAAAGTTTAGAGATTAATAACAAGATCGATACAATCGCAATCTCGTGCAGTCGGAAATTGTCTTTTAACCCTTTCTAAACTGCAACCACACGTTGGTGCACCTGAAGCAAATTACATGCGGAACTAATCTGACAAAAGACAAAATGTTCATAATAATCAATTTCTACGCTGGTAGTAGTGTGTGTGTCTTTCACGCTATTCGATGTAAAGAGATCTTTCGTATTTGTGTTTTTGGCCTGGGCTTTAGCCCTGGTCATAGTAGTAATACCATTTTTTCGGAGTTGGCAGCCTGCCAATTGCTGT
>JAUELF010106266.1:0-15637 GCA_031471495.1 Clinocardium nuttallii | reverse complement strand
TCTGATGCCTCTGCAGCAGACAGCTTTTTGAAAACATAGTGACAATAGAAGAAATTGCTCAAAATGACCAATTTCTTCTTTTGTCACAATGTTTTTCACATCGGTTATCCATTCAATTATAGAGATTTTCAATTCTTTAACAAAATATGTTCAAAGTCGTCTGCTGCAGAGTTCTTGTATGAGGGAAAGGGTTAACAGCAGCAGGGCAAAATTATGGAAACTAATTGAAGGACATTTATTGAATAGAGAGTTCAAAACATTGTGGCAAGAGGGGAAAGTGATCATCTGCTGCATGTATGTGTGAAAGGGATAAATGGTTAATCAGCTACTGAAATATAACCTTTTCCAAAATACAAAGAATTCTGCAGCAGATGACTTTGAAAAGGTATGTACAAAAATATAGAAAAAATCTATAAATGAATGAATGTATATTGTTTTATGGCGCATCGACAGCTAAGGTCCTCTATAAATGAAAGACTAATTATTGAATAGATTTGTGATCTTTGTGGCAAAAGGGAGAAATTGGTCATTACAAGCAATTTCTTCTTCTTGCCACAATGATTTCAAGTCGTCTGCTGCAGATGCGTCAAAATGCTCCTGCAGTTGGGAATGGGATAACTTCCATTACTGTCTATCCCTTTCCATCCTATAGACGCTTTCAGACGCCTCTGCAGCAGGCAGCTTTTTGAAAACATAGTGACTAAAGGAGAAATTGCACAAAACATGCAATTTCTCCTTTTGCCACTTTGTTTTCCACTTTTAGTCATAGGTTATCCAGGTAATAATCGAGATTTTCTATGTTTTGACAAAATCTGTTCAAAGTCGTCTGCTGCAGAATTGTCATATGAGGGAAAGGGCTATAGATATTTTAGAATATGTGGGAAATGAAGGTCTTTTATTTTTTATTTCCTCATTATCTCACCACATTATATGCTAAGATGCTAAACGATTGAGGAGGTCATTAAATTTTCAAACTCTCTTTAAGTAAGGCAGTTTATCGATGTGATGCGCAAATTATGCAAATTCTACATAATATCCTTCAAGATGTTAATGTTTTCTTTCAATACTTTTCTGGTTATGTTATTCTCTTTCTTACATGCAGGTCCAACTTTGACGCATCTGCAGCAAGCCATACCGGTATTCTTAAACTTTGTTGCAAAATGATAAATTACTCATTATGAACATTTTCTTTGCTTTTGCTGTAAAGTTTTCATCCTATAAAGTAATTAAACTTTCATTATATTTTACAAATTTGTTTCTTGATGTTTTCAAAGTTGTTTGCTGCAGATAGGGTGTATAAAAAGCAATCACACTCCTTATAAAGCCCTATGACTTGGGTATTTTTTTTGTGAAATAATTCATGTAGTAATTGGTTTATTATACCATTATTTAGAAACTACATTCTGTTGGTTTTTCAAAGGTGATAAATCAATTATAAAAAAGGAATTTAATTCCCAAGTTATTATACAACGGTTTACTGCTACAGAATAAAAGAAAATCCCAACTTCTACAATATTGATTAATTATTCCCATTTCCATTAATGTATTTAGAGTCAAAATAAAAAACAATTAATTCCTTAACTTTGTGTTTCTTCCTTCAAATGGATTCAGTTTGGGAATAACAAGCTTTATTATTGAGAAGAGTTGACAATATTGAGTCAAAATTAGTAACTGTTCATAATGAGCGACTTCTCCATTTGCCACAATAATTTCAAAAGTCGTCTGCTACAGATGTATCAAGGCGCATGTTAAAATCTGATAGGGTATAAATTTCAAGAATTTCCCATTTTTGAGAATCTGAATTTTCTCATTTTACTTTCATGATCCATTTTGCCTTTTCCTACAATGCTTTCCATTCTTTCATAACAGTATCAAACCTTCATTTGCCTTGATTTCTTACAATTTCTCTTGTGGATGAATTCAATTTGGAGAAAGGTCAAGTAATTGAACAAACTCGCACTCCCCCTACTCGTTTCCGAACAAGCAAATATTAGGGGACATTAATCATACATAAATGATAACTGACATGTTTGTTAGGGCAAATAAATTCCATTAACTACATGGCTTATAGGGTCCCGAAATCAATACTCATTTAGATCAGTCCCAGCATTACAGTAATTGTGTGCGTCCTATCACCTCTATATATGGTATATATATATATAATCTTTAGCCACCCCTCCCCCTTTCCCATATTCAACAATACTGCAGCAGACGACTTTGAAAGCACATTGACAAAAACTTGATAAATCTCAATAAATGAGAGTTTAATCATTAGAAAGAGTTGAAAACATTGTGGCAAAAGAAAAATTTGCTTGTTTTTAGCAAATTATTATTTTGCCAATATTTTTTGTCTGCTGCAGATGCGTCAAAATGTGCCTAAAAGTCTAAAAAGGTTAACCCACATACAACAAATCTGCAGCAGGCAACCATGAAACCACCATAGGATAAAACTATTGGAGTATATCTCTCAAAACAAAAGTATTATTATTGAATAGAGTAGAAAACATAGTGACAAAAAAGGAAATTGTCCATAAAGAGCAATTTGTCTATCTGTCACAATTTGTCCTACTCCTCTATGCTCATGCTTAGCAGGATGGCTAAAATGATAAATTGCTCATAATGAGCAACCTTTTGCCACAATATTTTCAACTTTATTCAATAATTGTTCTATTACTTATAGAAATTTTCTGTATTTTGATTATATGTTTTTGAAGTCGTCTGCTGCAGATGTGTGGGAAAGGGTTAACCCTCTTTCTCCATGCAGATGATTTCTCATTTTGCAATAATATTGTCAACACTTTTTAACCCTTTCCCACATACAACATTTTTGCAGCAGACGACTTTGAACATTTTTTGTTTAAAAATAGAAAATCTCCATAATTGAATGGATAAACCTATGATTAAAAGTGGAAAACATTGTGGCAAAACGAGAATTTCTTCTTTTGTCAATATATTTTCAAAAAGCCGTCTGCTGCAGAGGCGTCAGAAAGCGTCCATATGAGGGAAACGGTTAAAAGTGGCAGTGGTTATGATTCCTTTTGAATTTCTCTAATATCTCTATAATGTGTCTCATGCTCGATACTCTACTGCATACCCGACATCGTCCTTAGTTACCTACCTTCCTCGCAAAATGTGATTTTAGTCCGTTATACACTGCAATAATTTAATCCAACACATATTGAAACTGTTCACCCTTTATGTACATGTAATGTAACATAGTTCAGCTGTTTACTGTCGAGAGATCAGTTTAATGCTATAACCTTTTCCGACATAGAAATAATTTACAGTAGCCGACATTGAAAACGTAATAAGGTTTAACATGGGTGTCCATGAGGGAAGGAATTATATAACTTTAGAATTGAGTTAAACACATTTTGGGAAAGAGAGAAACAATTTATCATTGTCCGACGATGTTTTCAAAAGTCGCCAACTGCAAGGCGCGTGTCAAAATGAATCTGAATTGCGGATAGGGGGTAAAACGAAACGAACCTTGACATCCATTTTACACAAAATAATTCTTCAAATATTCTATAGATACAATTAAAACCATGTAGATAATACTTAACCCTTTTCCAGAACTGTCTCTCCTGAAATATATATTGTTCGCTAGTTAGACAAAACGTTTTACCAAATTTCCTGTTGGACGAAAAAAATAAATGGTGTGGTCCAATTTACATTGATGAGTCCACTTTGTGATATTTAGTAGTAAAAGGGTGATGAGGTCAAAAGTTTAGCCACAACAGGAACGGTCACGCGTGTGTGTATTAAGCTAATCAGTTCAAACCGGGTGTACATGTATTTGATTCTAATGGGGACATTCGTACTGACCAACTTGTACTTAACATGACCAACAAAACCCCGGTTACTTCTTGTTATAATATTCGGTCATGGTGGAGTGCCCTTGGGCAAGGCATATTTTCTAGCCTAGTACTGGTTTGTTTACCCAGGGATCACGAATAATAAAATTTAATTGCGCGCTAAATGACCTTAGCTATCGATGCGCCATAAAACAATATACATTACATTACAACCTGAATACATCCCTATGTAATGAAGTAAATGTTTTTTAATTTGTGTATACATTTTATATTTATTTTGTGTATACATTTTATATTTATTTTGTAATTTTAATTTTTTGTAATAAATATGTTCATTTCAATTTCCATCAGTTATTTTACATCCCTATATATGCATTGTCTATCAAAATACACTCCGCTGTGGACGAGTGGTTGGCGTTTGTGACTTAGAACCGGGCGATCCAGGTTCGATACCCATTGTCGGCGGTCTTGAGCAAAAGCACATTATCCTGTCTAGTATTAGTTGGTTTGCATGAATAAGTAAACTGTCGCAATAATGGAGCTGAAATATAATGTTGGTGACAGCGTAAACGCCTATACAACAAACTTATGGTAACATAAAGTGTCCTCACTGATGCATACTGACTTGCGTAAACCTGTTCTCATTTACCGATATTTAATTGTTTACCTATAACTTCAATTTGTTCAAGAGTAGTTTGTAACGTGCGTTTTGAATGGCTATAACCCGATCACGTGACTAAAAGATACTGCGTTTATTTTGGAAAAATGAAATTGATCACATAAGCAGCTCACGGGAATTTGGAATTCCCTTCTTAAATTGTATCACTTATTTAGTTTAGTCCATCGAGTTTGTTCGTTAGATGTTTCAAGTATTAATCATTGTTATATTGTATTATAGAGTAGTTGGATAGTCTAAGAACTAATTTCTGAACTAGATCGCTTATTGAAAACATATTTTCATACATCTAGCATGTATTTGGTAAACATACTTGATCTAAATATTGCTGTTCGTTATACACATTTAAGTAAACATGTATTACTAAGCTTACAATACGTGAATGGCATCAATCATGAGAATAGTAAATCATAGCGATACCTTGATGTTACCTCTCTTCTTAATGTCATCGCTGTAGTTACATAGTTATTTATCGTACTGTTTTAGGTGACATTTTTTCATCATAATTGTTAACTAAACAATTTGCAATATGGCTGGAATAGGCTGACATATGGTAGCAATATCATTTTAGAAATATGTATTTTATAGCATATTAATATCATGATTTAAACAATAAAATATACCATTTTAATCCTACACAAAAACATATTTTGCTCAAATATAATGTAATTGATAAACATGTATATCGTGTTCTTGTGTATATTCTAACATGCTAATAATTATATAGAACAACTCAGTGTGTGCACCTTTACACATGATGTATGGTGAGTTTTTGTTGGGCAACGCATATAACTGCCCAAAACACACCCATTCTATTATTAGCAGTGCACAGGAACTGTAACTCTTTAATAAATAACTCGCCGGTGCATACAATCGAAAGCGTGCTCCTGAATAGTTTAGTGTATTAGGTCAATTTGGGACGACCCTTTATGCGAAGGAGTCAGATTCAATATACGTTAAGAGAAACTTTTTGTTTTAATTTTAATGAAATTGCTACACACTTACTGTAGACACGATTTGACTACGTGACACCCCTCATTAACATAGTGTCAATGTGTCCTACATAGGCCCTCTCACAGCCTGTCATAACTAGGCTATCAGGGTTGAAGGTGAATTTCCCATCATTTTATATGTCTAATGATGAACTGTTATCATGTTTGTCAAGTCACTGGTAACTGTTGCTCCGGATAGCAGTATGCAACAATGAATGTCGTATTGAACAATCACACAGTTATAACCACGCCTATCTTTTATATATTCATGCTCAATACTAACAGGTTATCCATATTCTCGTCTGCGTTAGTCGAGCCGCCTTCGAGCGTATGTAATGTCAACCAGATTAAAGAAGTTCGTGTTTATTTGCTATTTCAGACAGGAATTGAATTCAAAATTGAGTTGTTTGACGATGTATTGTCAAGCCTTTCCGGGAAAAGTTAATGCAATGCATTCAACCAAATTCATATATATTCAATATATGTTTATGATTAAAGTATTGCATACGCCAAAACACCAAAATCCCCCCTCCCTAAGTTATATCATATTGCTGTAAAACCTGTCTCTATTTCTTGGGAATGTATTAAAACTCCTACCAAAAATGTTATGCTTAGTTCATGGCACCTTCTCAAGTTCTTTTTTTAGCAAATGAGATTGGGAGGTGGATGTTAAAAAAACAATGATAGAAAATAAAGGAAATTTACGAAATAAAGAAGGGGTAAATGATTACTTAATCTGAGTCACATGACATGACTCTGCTGTTATCATGATCAGATGACACATATCGTTTTAAGTAATGTTACCAAGTGACATGATCATACGACAATACATGGCAGAACGGTGTTTTTTTCTGAATGATTAATGCGAATAACATGACCGTTAAGCTTCCTGAAATAAGAGATTAAAATGATTTAGAACATAGGGGCATATGTTCTGCAAGATGGGCCAACTTATAACGAAAATATATTGAATAAGTGTTAAAAAGGATGACGAAAATAAGTCTCAATGTATTAGTGTTTAGTTTGTTTACTGAAAGATTGTTATAAAATGTTACAAAGCGAAGGGGTGACATAAACGTTGTTAACTTCCTTCATACGTTGGGTCGGCATTCTTTATTGTTTGAAGTTAACACTAAAACATGTATTAGTGGTCTAATTCTAACGGAATTGCTTTATAAAATGGAAATAGTGTTCCTATTTCGAGAACAAAGTGTTGCTATATTATTAAACTTATTATCAGTATAGCATAGCTTCACCGTTCGACACATCGGTGACAGAGAAACCGTAACGATACAAGTTACCAGTCCTACTTGTCCATGTATCCCCTGACACCAGTCACTTAATCATAATGCTAACCACCCAACCCTGAGCGTCAAACAGGGCAGCCATTACTTTCAGTGGTTTTCGAGTTCAGAAATGCTAAGTTGATAACTTATACATAACATAAAACACAGAACTACCATTATGTGTGAATTTAAAGTTTATATAATGTATTTGGGATTTCATTTAAACAGTAATCCAAACCATGACAACAATTATCAGTAGTTGTATTTTAAAGACAAGGTCTTGGTACAATTATTCAATGGTATATCAGGTTCAATACTAATGTTGTTTTCGTATTCATTGGAAGGGTTGTAAAATTCAGACCTAAATGAACATTAAGCTAGTATATGTTTTAAGTTGAATCACATGTACGTGTATCCACAGTTTCAAGGACACAGGGGCGATCATATCATTTGACCATGTCCCTTGCACAAGTACCACGTACATTCGAGCTGGCGTATATACCTAAAATACATTTCCAGCTGGATATATATTTGACTAGTAATTATTATTACAACAAAACCTCCTCGGTGATATAGTGGTTTAAGGGATCGTTTCGAGAGCAGGAAATCCCCTGGCACTTATGGTTGCAAGATATGTAAGTGCCAGGATTACCTTACCATAAGTGCTGGCTATGTATCCAGGAAATATGTTAACATGATGGAAGACAACTATATAAAACACATGTCTGTATGTCGCAACATGCATTGTTTTGTTCGCGGTTTAAATATAGGCTATCAGCGCATCTGCACTAATTCGGCTATCTCCACTTTATAAATCGCGCGATTCATATATTTTTTGCTGGTTCTCTGCTTGCCATCCTAGTGTGTTCTTTGTTGATATAGTGGGCCGGATATCAGTTTAATACGGTGAAGGTCACAGTGTAAACTCGAGGACTTGTTGTTGCGTGTAGCCATATATATAGTGACAGTCTGCAATACAATGTTATCAACGCACATGTTCTAGTCAGGCCAGTCATTTTTAACGTATGTTAAGTTAAGAAAAGGTTAGAAGTAAAACGGAGACGTGACAAAGCATTCGTGTGTTTTCTGTATTTAGGAAAGGAATCCTACCTTAAAGTAAGTCTTTCCTTTGAATTTCTAGCTTTTTTGTGGAATGTAAATCATCAGCAAAATATTTAAACTACACATATGTTAAGCATGAGTTAGTTGGATACGCTCCTCTTTCTCTAAGCTGTTTAATGTATTGCCTCCGGTATTGAACACTGACATGTACTAGCTTAGATTGTTAACGAATTTCTTTCATTTGCTTACAAGGAACACATATTTGGGTTAGTTTTCTACTGCAAATAGTATTGCATCTTAGCATCGTTAATTGTATTGAAACCCTTTTCCGATGCGTTATAAAAGTAAATAGTATTCTTTTAATTTGTCAAACTCTCAACATTATCATCAATGTCATCATATTATGTTATCAATTGCCAATAATGTCTGAGAAATAATAACTATACTTTTGAAGACGAAACACACTTTCTGCTTTGGTGTCCGTTATATGAAGAATTGAGGAATGCTCTATTCTTACAAAAATGGTTAAAATACAATACATGTGTTAATATATTTGTGATTATTTTGTCAGACCCTCGTTACCAGGGCATCATTGCACTTGCAAACTATTTAAACCTAGCATTCGACAAAAGAAAACAGTATCTGAGCACTTAAATGTCTCATATGTACATGTATATAGAAATGGATCTTGTATAAAACATTGATACACCAAGTAAAGTGATCTGTTCAGAACATTCCACCATTTTAAAATTACTTGTATAATGTTAACTTAAATCATTTAAATTACTTTTATGTTCCTTGGTAAAACATAATAGTGTATTTTGGGCCGGAGGCCTTGTATTACTGAATAAAACTGTTTGTATGTGTATCTATTTGTATTAATCTTTCTTATTTATATGTCTACCATATCATGAATTTCCTTGTGATATTTGTTTAATTTTGATCATATTGGTCAATAACTTAGACTACAACCAACGATTACGAACAGCTTTAGGATATGGTCTCGTTAAGCTTAAAGCTCCAGTTCTAATCCATTTAATTATAATTATTAAACTATAATACTGTGCCACTTTTATCTCATACAATAGTTTAAACTAACATTTCCTTTAATTGATCCATATGATATGTGTGTGGTATATTTACACTTTGTTAGTTATATCAACATAAACGATAATAGTTAATTCTTATTTTACACCACTGACGTA
Organism: Clinocardium nuttallii; assembly: GCA_031471495.1. NCBI lineage: Eukaryota > Metazoa > Mollusca > Bivalvia > Cardiida > Cardiidae > Clinocardium > Clinocardium nuttallii. The sequence goes on along the minus strand of JAUELF010106266.1, from coordinate 6,598 downwards.
ATTTCTTGATCGGACTTTGAAAGATACGTTCTAAATCATGTCACGTCATTATTGAAGTATACCGTTGCTTAGTTGTATAACCTGATCATACACAGTTTGCGCGATACAAGGTCACAATGGTCCTCTTTTTCTTTTCTTTTTAAAGAACTCACTTAAAATTGGACTCTTGTGACTCTTTGAAGTATCTTTTATACACATTTTAATTTTAAGCTGAAATGCCAATGCGGTGAACAATGGACTATTACCAAAGTATATCGATCTTGTTTAACATTAAATAAAAGCAACAGTAGAACATTTAGTCTCCATTAAATATGCAGTGGTGAGAACGGGGAGCAGAGAATTATCCCCGGTCGGGTCGAACTTAAGGCTTTAAACGTTATGGAAATGGCTTACCTCCTTGACTTCCAAGTATCGGGGACAACCTTGTGACTAAAACGCTTAATTTACTTGTGATTGGGCAAAACCAGAACTCTCCTAATACTGATCTGTTCTTTAATAACAAAGGCAAAAGACCGTCTGAAATTCAATTGTACAGAAAAACCCTTAATATTAATCACAAAGCTCTAATCCACAGCCTGTAACTAAACAACATGCTGACAACACTTTTATTTTTTATTTATTAACAAATGCACACAGTTTAAAGCACATTAGAGGTCATATAAAACATTTAATAACAACCCAATTGAAATAGCCAGTTTCGTGTATTTCTCTCATTAATTTACGTACTCGGTATACATTAAACTACAATTAGAATGTTTAACTCTAACGCACCCTAAATAACGGTTCATGTGTTTACACGTTAAACCAAATTGGCTGCGGGATCAGGACTCTGCATGCATGTAAAAGTTACAAATCAAAGTACTGGAAGTACTTAAGTAGATTTGTGATCGGTTAAGAGTAGATGCAGAAGTGCATACATAGATATTTATCTAAAATAAAGTCCCACCATGACAGACAGAAATATTTCCAAGATCATAAATTATTGATGGTCTTGGGAACATTAATAGAACCGAACTCCGAATATATATATAGTATTCGGTCCACATAATACACTTCTTTATATATCATATTACGCAATAGCTCTACGGAAATCCCAGCAGGTACACTGTCGTCCTATTTATTGACCGTGATGAACCAACTGATGCATTCAGAGTATACACCCTATTAATATAATTTATCAATGTTTGCAAACAAGTGTGGCCCTGCATCGATAACCTGAGTGATAGCTATATAGCATACGTGACTACTAATATTGGAGACAAATTTGACCAAGAGCGTGAATGATACTGCAAGGAGAGGACACTGCAAATAAAACTTATCACTAAAAGATCATTCCGGTGAAGTTTGGTGGATATCAGTCCAATGGATTGGGAGGAGATTTTAATAAAGGCTAACAATTAATTTTGTCCATAATTTTTGCAGCATGGTAGCTATCTTTTTAAATCAATCAATACGGCTTGAAATAAATATTTCCTGAAATCAGACAACACCTGAAAGGAAAGGCAATTATTAAGTGTTGTCATTTTGCACCTTTTCTGATGCCATCTGGCTACCATGTTTCCCAACCAATCATACAATTATGCAAATCTTGTAGAGGAACATTGTGTACACGATTATCTTGGAATCTGGGAAATAAGGCGTTTTACTCCCTTCCTTCTGCTGCAGCAGCAAAAGAAGTGTTTGAACAAATTTGAAAGAGGACCATCAAAGAAACATGCTGTGAAGTTTGCTAAAAATGTTTCAGTGGATTAGGATGATATATCATTTGAAACTAAAAGTTCAAGTGACCCTTTTTCTGATGCCGCCTGGTAACCATGGCTTTATCAAGTATTTATGGCTTACACAATTATGAAGAGGGTTGCCGAGGGAACAAATAAGACAAGCACTTTCATAGAGTCTCAGAGTGTTCTCATTTTGCCTTTTTCTGATGCCGCCTATGTCCTCTGTGTTCAACCAACTGATATGGCTTAAACAATTTTCATATGGAGTCTTTGAAGGAACATTTCTACTAAATAACTGGAATGGGACAATTTTGGCATCTTACTCCCTTTTCTCAGATGCCACACAATTAAGTGTTTACATTTTTCTTTGAACATAATTAAAAAAGGACCACCAAAAGAATATTCCTTGATTGTGTGTCAAGTGGATGAAGATAAGCTAAACGTTCAATTACCTCCTTTGTATATGCAACCTGGTTTCTACGAATTTCAATCAATCAATGAGACTTCAAACATAAAGAGTGTCACTGAATGAACAGTTCTGCTAAATTATCTTGAAATCCGACGAGCACTTACATAAGAATGTGGTTTAAACAATATGTCGTTTTGCTCCCTTTCGTATGGCGCCTGAGTACCCTTATTAACAACCAATCTATATGATTATAAGATTTGTATAGGGTTATCCAATGATAACATTATACCACATTATATTGTCATCAGAGAAGATAATTCAGAGTAGAATATTTTTTTAAAAAAATGGTCAAATTCCTACTTTTTCAAAAGGAATATTACTTTATATTTCACTGGAAGAAATAAAGCAGGGTTCAACATTAACTCAACTGCACCAGCAAATGAATGATATCAATGATAGAATATACCAAGAAAAGCATTTATTTTGTAAATCTTCAGTGTGTAGTGTATATTTGGATTGATATTCAAATTAACAGTAAAACACAAATTATACAGTACTTATGCAAGTTAGAACATCATATAATAATAAATATTTACCATTTCCCACATACAGACGTTTTCTGACACCTTTGCAGGATTGGAGAATACGACTTTTGAAAACATTGTGGCAAAAAAAGAAATGCTCATAATGAACCATATCTCTTTTTGCCACAATGGATTTTTTTTTAATTCTTGTCAATAATTGTACTTTCATTTATGAAAAGTTGTGCAATTATGTTGTATATAGGACGGAGTTAATATGCTGTATAACAGAACAGTAAGAGGTTTTCCCCTTCATATTTGAGTCATCTTTTAATTAACAACAACATACTCCAGTCTGTTCCGTCTGATCATACATGCAGCTTTCCCTATATTTTATTAATACTACCGTTGTCATCCTTTTTATCGGAAAAATTGAATTGAAACAGTTTATTTGAATTTTTTTTTATTATCTGCTGCTATGGTAAAAACCATGTAAACTATTGTCGTAAATGTTCGGATGCCAAATTAATCGGATACATATAAAGCTATCGTTCATGTGTACGCACTTAAATCAAACAATTGATTTTACTTTGATCAGACTAATGTTGCTTAAACATGCAGAGAAAAAACAAGATTACCAATTGGAATTGATTTTCTTTTACTTCGAATTGTAAAAAAGAATACATCGGCTGTCTAAAACAATGTAAACATACATGTATCGGAAATTATTCTTAAGTATTGTCGTAATTTTTTGGATTCTACAAATAGACACGGATTTTCCAATAATCATTTGAGAAGAAAATCGTTTTCGACCACAAATACATCCTTTTGACTTGTTTTAAAACAAATTTTGGCAGCTATTGACGGAATTAGAACACGACCATTCATTCCTACGAGATGCGAATGTAACTAGACCGGACCAATGAACTACTAGTGATATTTCGGTCGGTCGTGTTTTAATGTCGAAACATGTAAAGGGTTACAATTTATAAAGGGGGTGTAGTGATATCATTAACGATAATTACACCAACATACGATATTTACACATGCAGAGACTTGAAATCTTTTTTTATTACCAAGAAGAAGCTAAATTTATCTTACATATTTGACTTTTGCTTATGTTTACATTCTTAATTCGGTCTAGAATTGTTTGCACTATGTCTTAGTGTGTTCTGGGGCATTTTCATCGCGTGACTTGAAAATACGATTTATAACATTAGCAGATTTTGCTGTCGCACAAATCTACTAAAAAGGAAATAACTATCAAATAATCATTCTTGATAATTAATGTTTAAAACAATAGATTTATGAAGACTTATAAACGAGTGTTGTCACGAGCTGTATCTTTATATGGAACAGATGCCGCAGACAACTAATACAACCACGGTTATAAATTTGAAACATAACGTGACTCTCGCAGGTTTACTTGGACAAGTGATAATTTACATGATCACCGGTATGTCTGCAGGGAAACCGTTATTCTCTTCAGATAAATAATTACAAAATAAACAATGACACCTTTCGATTAACTATAACCGTAAAAATACATGAAGTTATTGACTGACATGCTTTAATTTGTTCAATGTGATGAAGTAGAAATTACCCAAAGAAATGTTCGACCCCTTTCCTCTGCTTCAAGGCTCGAAAATAAAACATGCGGTGAGCTAAATGCCGCAAAACTTTTTAACCCTCTACGTCACAGTGACAGACGATACTCAATATAGAAAACAGCTAATTGATATAGTTTTTCTTTGGATAACAAATGAACCGTCAATGTTCATCTTCCAAAATGATAAAAAAAACCTATTTCAGTTATACTCCTGGCTCTAGGGGGGGGAGTTCGTGGCCATCTCATAATTACTCTGTCAACCATGATTTTATTGATGTTCATATCAATACTATCCAGAAAAGTTTGGGTGACAAGCCCAAAAATGGTTAACTTTTTCTACACGGCATTTTTCAAAATGGCCGCCAATAATCTCATTTTTTACAATAACTCAATTTCTGAGGCACCTAGAAACCTGATTTTGGTGTCAAAACATATGTTTTCATGGTCAATGAAGCTCATGAGACCAATAACCATGACATTGGATGTTTTGGTAAGAGTATCCATCTTGATTTTAAAAATGGCTGCCAATAATCAGGGCATTTTCAAAATGGCCGCCAATAATCTTATTTTTTACAATAACTCATTTTCTGAGGCACCTAGAAACCTGATTTCGGTGTCAAAACATATGTTTTCATGGTCAATGAAGCTCATGAGACCAATACCGATGACATTGGATGTTTTGGTAAGAGCATCCATCTTGATTTTCAAAATGGCTGCCAATAATCTTATATTTTATACCATATATCAGTTTCTGAGGCACCTAGATACATGATTTTAGTATTTTTACTTATGTTTTAAGGGTAAATTAACCTAATAATATCACTAAATATGAAACATTTGTTTTTAATACATTTGTTTGTTATACTCGTACGTACATGAATGTGTATATAGGAATACGATGAGTAGTTATTTTCAATGATTGAATGAATAACGCAATCCCTTAACAAGCATAATTGAAGTCTATGAAGAATGCAATGACAATACATACAGTACCATGTATGAACTCAGTTGTAGTGATTTCTACAGTCATTCATCCTCTGGCACCTGCAGAACACACAGCATTTGACCAATGCTGCACTACAACGGTATGTTATGCGAGCACATTTTCCACAATGACACATCAACACTCAACCGTGGCTGCAGAGTCTTTCATGATGTATATGGTAACATATCGCCATTCTCAAGTGTAAAGCCATACTGTAGTGGATTAAGGTCTTCTGAAGCAATGTTCAATTGCTTATCCAAGACGTGCTCTGGCAGCCATTTTAAAAATCAAGATGGATGCTCTTACCAAAACATCCAATGTCAAGGTACTTGGTCTCATGCGCTTCATTGACCATGCAAACATATGTTTTGAGACCAAAATCATGTTTCTAGGTGCCTCAGAAATTGAGTTATTGTTAAAAATAAGATTATTGGCGGCCATTTTGAAAAATGCCCTGTGTAGAAAAAGTTAACCATTTTGGGTCTTGTCACCCAAACCTTTCTGGAAAGTATTGATATTAACATCAATGAAATCATGGTTGAAAGAGAAATTATGAGATGGCCACGAATTGTTCAGGTAGTTATTCATTTCCAGCTTATAAAGATTCCATTAGTCACTTTTATTATATACGGTATATTTTCGCCTAAATTGTAAGTTTGTCTGGTTTCAAGTTATGCTTATTATACCGTTACGTTCAACGCTGGCATTTGTCCAACTGTCTATACTTTCAAACGGAAGCATCGTTTAGATTAGACAGAAGCAACTCTATGACAGTTTAAGTTATATAGCATGTTCCCATAAGTGGGATTATATGTGTTTATATAGAATTTATATTTTCATACGGAAGCATTTACTACATACGAGAGAAGCTTAATTCATACCGGATGGTATATTCGCCTTAACTGTGCAAAATACCGTGTAAAAAGGTATGATACTATTTTGTGACGTAGTGTTCTTGTTTAAGTTTTGCTTCCGTAAGCCAATGTACGGCCTTTGTGTTACAATGTGTTGTACATGATAATGCAGTTAATTGTCCAGGTAGTCATTCATTTCCAGATTATAAAGAACCCCATTAGTCACTGTTATTATATTCGGTACATTTTCGCCTTAAGTGTTAGTTTTTTGGTTTCAAGTTATGATAATTATTCCATTACGTTCAGTGTTGGCATTTGCCAGATTATCTATACTTTCAAATGGAAGCAATGATTAGATTATGTATTATATCTTTATTTCCTCCGATATCGAAGATAGTACAAAGTACAAAGAAAGAATACATGGTTGACAGAGAAAGTTAACACAAACATTGAACAAAATGTGACAAACATTGAATATTTAACAGATTTACACGGACAT
>JAUELF010106156.1:0-15638 GCA_031471495.1 Clinocardium nuttallii | reverse complement strand
AGCGGGGTTAGCATATATACTGACTGGCTGGTTTGGCGATCAGAATAGCGGGGTTAGCATATATACTGACTGGCTGGGTTAGCATATATACTGACTGGCTGGTTTGGCGATCAGAATAGCGGGGTTAGCATATATACTGACTTGCTGGGTTAGCATATATACTGACTTGCTGGGTTAGCATATATACTGACTGGCTGGTTTGGCGATCAGAATAGAGGGGTTAGCATATATACTGACTGGCTGGGTTAGCATATATACTGACTGGCTGGTTTGAGGAAAGATGGACCATGAGTACTGATAACTTACCCATGAAACGCCGTTATATGACTGTAATTGTTGAAAGGGACGTTAAACATCAGACATTCAATCGTGTGGAAGCACAAACAAATGGAATGAAGCACACGTAGACCAACCATCAAATGTTTTGAATTGCTTGCCTTTCCCATATGAGCCATCTCGCGAGAAAACCAACAGATTGTGGAATCTGCGTACAGTATCGACCCGGATCCGCCTAAGCATGCCGCGAAGGCTAACCCTGACATACACGTTTCACCTCCTTTGTATTTTCCGTTTCAGGAATCATTACCGCTACCACCTACGACGGAATGTGTCGACCTGGATAAGTCTGCGCGGACAGCGCAGGCTGCTGTGGTCGTACGCAGATGCAACCATGTTGGTTTTCTGGCGGAACGGCTCATATACAGATGTGCAGCAGAATTTAAAGTTCCAGATAAAGTTTTGAACAAAAGTAACATGCCTTAACAATTTATTAAGCTTTCATATAACACAATCTTCTTTTTTTTTTGCCAAGATATTTTTAAATTCGTTTGTTGCAGATCTGCTGTATGTTGGATGTTGAAAAGGACAAATGTCGTCCTGGTCGTTCTCCATTCTTCCCGGATAATTCTACCACTAGATGACGAGTGATCCAGATCAGACCGAAGCTCTGCTGATTACGTGACGTTGTTCCTCATTGAAAAACCAATGATATATTAGCGTCAAACACTCGCAGACAACACGTAGACGAATTATAAATGCCTCTTATTGTAATACTGGATGTTGATACGTCATTACCAGGTGATTAATAAGTATTGATCAATTCAGCGCTAAAGTATGAGGTTAGTCTGATTACAGTGTAACTAGGTTTGATGTTACCTCGGTAACCGGCTATTAATGAAACGAGTATCCATTCGGCTATTTCCGGTAAACTAACCAACTGCGCCTTATTATACTGTACTTAGATAAGCATATATAGATAACCGAACAACTCTCGGAATTTCAAAGCGACTTTCTCCAATGTTTTGGCTCTACATTTTCAAAGAATGATTATTAATTTACGCCTTATTGAGATGTTACTTCTTAATATGAGCCTGTCAGTGGGGAAATGTATAAGTTGGCTCATGTGCACATGTAGATCAGATCAGCCAGTACATCCACGCAATATTCTTCCTATGCTACTGGCTACCTTCCCGCATTAGCACACAGTGTTTTTGTCAATCGTTTAAAGAAACGAGTGGCCGATCCGGGGTTCTAACTTACGACATCTAGATTATTGATTGATTGATTGATTGGTAGTAACCGTTGAACTTTCGCGGCCTAACCTAACTGACCATCCTTGGTTATGTGCGGAAATATAAATCTGGAAATAAAATATTGTCCGACACATTATCACAATTACAATGACGTCATTCGCAAGTTTCCGCTTCAAGACTATTCCGAATGAGTCCAGGTTGAAACCGATTAACTACCAATATGTTTGGATGATTTTGAAAATAACATCCGAGGTCTTATTTGTATCATATTCAGTTCATTCATTCTGCAGACCGTGCACTTTCAATTCTTTGATTATGTCTAAAAACGTTATAGAGGCAGTGTTTACATCTGCGTAGTTTCTTACATTATATCGGCCCAGGCAATAACAGTAATCTGTTAATCGGGTTTACAAGCACGACCGATGTGCTGAGATTGGTATCCAAATTGAATTTAGATTAGAAGCTTAGGTTATCCGGTTTTGTTTTATTTTGGGCAATATCAGCCACGCTCCAGGAAAGCCAACCTTAGAGTATTCGCGCAGCTTGATCTTACTATGCACTAACGCCAATTAGTCAAAACAAGTTTCAGGGAATTCTGGAAAAAACAAAAGGTTTTCATGTGGACCCGTTAGCATTGGTAAAACGTACGATATGGTCGTTTTTCACGGAGCACCGCGCTATATGTTTTGATGAGGTTCGACTCCATCCTTCTGAAGATGGGATTATCGAGCTGATGTTCTAGCCTACCTACATCGTTGCTTAGTTAAGGATGGTTCCATTCATTAGAACTTTTGGAATGTTGATATATCATTATTCCTTCTCAACATACAGACGCTGTGTGACTTTTGAACACTGTCTGGTGAAAAAAGAAATTGCTCGGCATAAGCAAATTCTCATTTTGCCACAATGTTTTCAATTTTATTCAACGGTTGTTCTTTTATATAGAGAAAGGTTCTTAGTAGGTTTCCAAGGTCGTATGTTGCAGATTTCTTGTATGAGGGAAAGTATTTTTATATGTGTTAAAGTCCTTGATATTAACATGTTTCATGACAGTTGGCTTAACACTATTTTGTAACTTCATATTATAATATTTAACTGTCTAACATCGATATTAAGCATAAAAATCAATCAGTTATGTCAGTAAGTAAGTCATAGTACGCTTTCATATGAAATGTGCTAACCGAGTCGGTAATAAAGAGGACTATCACTCTAGTGGTACTGAGTTTGAGCGATGGTTTATTCATTCCAATGAATGACAATAGTCATCGTGACTGCGTTGCCAATGGTCTAGAGTAGTCTAATTCGGAAGATTACCCGTTACCTGGAGAGTCAAGTAAAGTCAAACGTTTTTATTGACTAATAACAATACAAATGTGTTATTGCCAACTTGCTCATACTTATTGTAGATTGACATTTAAGCAACTGTACACACGTGTGCGTAGTTGGTCATTTACAATAGTATTTAGGCATAATACTATTTCTTAATTCTTGATAATAGGGGCAGTCTAAAATAAAATGATATTCATTTTCCAATACATTAATTGTTGATGTTTACATATTCTACTTCTACGTCGTGTGTTGTTATGGCGACCGGTTTCAATATCAAATGAAGTTACCTGGAGAGAATTGGTTTGGAACTCTGGCACAAGAAAGCCAGGAAACACATGGTAAGGTGTACTGGCCGCCGTGATATAACTTATTTAAACAATGGAGATAAGCCCAAATCAATCAACTAATAAACCCTTTAAAATAATTAGTAAAGTTGATTAAATTGAAGTAAAGCTTTATACCTAAGGCACATAATGTAATTGCTCTATATTTACTCTAGCAAATCGACCAACCTTACAATTACTATCAGCCACGTCTTCGAGGTAATAAGATGTCGTATGTATAAAATTTCACATCGAACGTAGCGCTTATAATTTAAAAGTTTAATGAGACTTACCTGTAAGTTGATATTTAATTGTAATTTCATGAGTTAAATGAAATAATGAGGGAGTTAAGTGAGATAGTATTCCGCTCCGCGCATGCGCATCAGTATTTGAAGCACTCTATGGCCTTTTTTGGTCATTATGTACCCTTGTGATTTCACCAATGGTTTCATGATAATAAAGACTTTGTAAGTTGATAGTATTGTAGGGAGGGCGGGAGGCACTTAACTCCCTCATTATTTCATTTAACTCATGAAATTACAATTAAATATCAACTTACAGGTAAGTCTCATTAAATTTTTAAATTTCATTTCGTTAAATTTCATACATTTCGGTAGTTAAGTGAGATTTTGAAGCCGCAAAAAAGGCTGTAGAGCTCACAACGTGATTTAAGTATATAAATATACATTGGATTACCTATGACTGCAGCACAGCTGTCGAGAACCTGCTGCTTGAATCTACCGTCTTGTTATAAAACTTCTGGAAAGTTCCAGCATTGGTCCACCCTGCTGTATTCATAATGTCCTGCACTGGGACACCTTTAGCACTTGCTTTCGTTGTTGCAGCTGCTCTCACACTGTGAGGCCCAAATTTATTAATGTTTATTCCGGAACGAATCAAAACAATCTTGATCCATCGAGCGACTGTGTCTTTCGATACTGCCAGATGCGGTTTGATGTAACTAATCAAAAGTCTGTTACCACCTTTCCTTAAGCCTCTGGTTCTTTCCAAATATTCTTTTAACACAAAATATGGACAAATTCGCCTATCTGGTGGATAAGCTTTCACAACAAAAACTGAATAATCTTTTCCAGGCCGGCTTTGCTTAATTAAGCCATCAACTTTAAGAACAAACTCTGATTTTAACTTTTGTAACTCTGAAACAATTAACTTATATACAGTTTGAATGCGAGTTGCATTGGTAAGACAGAGTAACATGACTAGTTTTAATGTCAGATCCTTCAAACTAAGTCTTTTCACAGGACTTAGTTGACGTAAATAAATAAGCACTGTGTTCACATCCCAAATCTGTGAATAGCGAGGTTTTGGTGTTCTAACATTATAAACACCCTTAAGGAGACGAACCACTAAGGGATGAGTGCCGGCTGTATATGATTCAACAGTTATACCAAGCGAAGATAAAGCTGAACGTGCCACATTTATGGAACTATAGCTGTGCCCCTTATTAAACAAATCTGTCAAAAATTCGACAATGTTATTTATAGAAGGAGAAACTTCACTAAGATTGAATCTATGACAATATGACAACCATTTCGAGATGTAGGATTTGTATCCTCTTTGTGTGGATAATCTCCATGATGCAATGAGGAGGCTTTGAGCTTTTCTCGAAAGTCCCTTGTTTCTGATGAAGCTCCCGACACCCGACACACAATCATTGTCATTTTCTTCCACAGTGGATGTTCCCGATCTATATGTGGAAGGGTCAACAGTGTTCTGCTCCTTGGTAAAACTCTTGGTACGTCCACCAAAATCTTCAGCAGCGCCGGCCACCAAACCTGTGTACTCCAACACGGTAACACTATGATTGCCCGAGCCATGTCTGTCTGAATCTTGCCAATGCAACGGCTTACCATACTGAAAGGAGGGAAAATGTAACAACAGTCAAATATTCCCCAATCAAGCGTAAATGAATCAACAAATTCTGCATTTGGGTCCGGTCCAAATGAGCAATACTTTTCCACTTTATGATTAATTCTAGATGCAAACAAATCAATAGTGGGTTTCTGCCACAATCTGCAGATTGTCTGAAATACATCATCTCTTAGCTGCCATTCTAATCTATCATTGAATTGCCGAGAGGGAGCATCTGCTTCGTTCAACTTCCCTGCAATATGTGCACATGTAAGCCAGATGTTGTTTTGAATGCACCACTGCCAGATATCTTTAGCGATTCTGTTGCAATCTGGAGACTTGCAGCCCCCGAAATTAGTCACATAGCACACAGCAGTTGAAGAATCGGACAATATCTTTACATTTTTGTTCTTAATTTTGCTTCCCAGTGCCATTATGGTAAACAAAATAGCCTTCATTTCGAGCGCATTGATATGCAAAGATGTTTCCGTTTTGAGCCACCGACCCCCACCTTGTTTTCCTTCAAAAACAAACCCCCAACCTAATGTTGAAGAATCTGTTTGTACAACCACATTGGGATTTCCCTTTAAAATCCTACGAAATTGGGTGTGTATATTTGAAAACCACCACTCCAATTCTTGTTTCATTTTGTTTGATATTGTCATGTATGCATCAAAGTTTCCTTTATTGAATTTTAGTGCCGATATTTTGGCTTGTTCTAAATCTCTGTAATGCAATTTCCCGTATTCTACGGCAGAAAAAGAGGCTACTAGCATGCCAATTATTTTTGCTACATGTCTAATAGTTGCTGATGTCAGCTTAAACAGTTTTTCACATTCAGCTGCAATTAGATTCTTTTTCTCCATAGTAAGGTAGACAATCATCAAACCTGAGTCAATAACAAATCCCAAGTAAATGATTACTTTTGTGGGTATCAATACTGACTTTTCCCAGTTTATCAGAAACCCCAATATGGTCATGAGATCAATGGTATCGTGTAGGTTAACAAGACATAGGTCGGTAGAACTTCCTCCTAACAGACTATCATCTATGAACCCTGTGCTTATGTGACCTCGATTCCGGAGGGACGCATAGACTGGTTTCATAATTTTTGTAAACCATAATGGCCCATGGCTGATCCCATTTGGGCAGCAGGTAAATTGATAAATTTTTCCTTTCCATTTGAATCTCAACAAAGTTTGGTCTTCATCAGCTATATGTATAGAGTAATATGCATGCCGAATATCGATTGAACACATGTACATATCTTTTTGTATTAGTGTCAAGGCATTTTCGAAAGTATCCATTTTGAAATGACAATATGGGATAAACTCATTTAGTGACTTAAGATTCAGTATAAGTCTGTACTCGCCATTTTTCTTCGGTCTTATAAAAATGGGGGATAGAAATTGATCCCCTCTATAGTCAACCACTTTTATCACTTCTTGTGTCAACAATTTCTCAATTTCTGTATCTATTATAATAGTTTCTTTCTCATTAAATTTCCTTTCATTTATTTCATTTTGGATGGGTCTTACTCCATCTATGAATTCAATATGACAATTTGAGACAATATCTAGAATCTTTCTGTCACTAGTAAGTTTTTCCCATTCTGAGAGAAAATTTTTCAATCTACCTGCTGTAAAAACATGGCTTACCTCATTTACATTCTGGGAGCTCCGCGAGCACCCCCTCGGCGATACTGGTTTTTTGCCTCTGTTGGTCTATACTGACTGTGGGAAGTCTGAGTATGGGATGGCATGCCATAACCACGTCCTCTACCAGGTTGCGGATAGGGGCGAAAGCGACTCCGGAAGCCTGGTCTACCACGAGAGCCACCTCTATATGCGTGATGCTGGCCCGACATCTTCATGCCAATCTTAGCAAACTCTTCGAGCTCTCTTGCTGATTTGGAAATGTCATCCCCAAACAGCCATTTTGTCACTGGCTCAGAATGGCTACACAAATGGGCATACTCCTTTTTCAATTCTGGGCGCAGGAGATCTCTGCGTACCATGTTTGTTTGATAGTTCCCATGGCCCGTCAGGGCAAGCACATCATTCAAGCCATCCATGATTTCGGACATGTTTAATTCTCCTTCAATGTCCATAGCCTTTAATGTTTGCTCTACACTGGCTATTTTTTCCATTGTTTTCACCAAGAAAATCCCAGCCTTTACTAGAGAAGTGGAGACGTTCTGCATTTTTAGGTCGGCAGACCTACTATTTTGAGGGATAACATCCCACACAAGCTTATTTACTTTTGCAAGCTGTAACCCGTCACAGTTGCCGGGGCGGGGGCAATTTTCTTCCTTAACAGTTTGGTCATACAATTTTTCGTCCATGCCATGTCTGTATAGATTTGTTACAGTTGTAGCTAGAACTGTATCAACAGAGTCACCGATAAATTCATCCGGTTTAAATTTCTTAGACAGGCAAGCAAATCGGCTTTCCCCACCCACTTTACTTGGGTCCGATTCATCTGTGACCGATATAGCTTTCATCGGATCCATTCCCGGTCCAAACAACCCAGACGAACAACCTAAATCGGCCTCATTATACTCATATTGGCCATACTCCGAATAATCTTCGTAACCACCACCACTGGCGCAGCTCTGCAACTGAGAAGTTTCAATTTGCGTTATACGTTGTACCAACGTATTTTGGTTTTCTTGGATTGATTTCAAAACCTCCATCATTATATTTTCATTCGACTTCGAAGTCGATGCTTTTGAGGGCTCTTTCCCTTTCGCCGCCACTTTTTTGTTAGTTTTTACACTGACTTCGTCAGTCACTTTCCTTTCCGACGACATTAGAGCCCACCGCGTGTGCTCTTTTCACTCGATAAATTGTTTAAACCACGTTTAAACCAACACTAATCTTTAGTGATGAAGCGTAACTAGATAAATAGATAGTTTAGGAGCACACGGCGTGTACTTGTTACGCAAAAAGTTATATATTTAACGGCACAATGCCTGAATTTTGTTCGACGAACAAAAACTATAACTATTTCGCCATGCTGGCGGAAAACACTGATGCGCATGCGCGGAGCGGAATACTATCTCACTTAACTACCGAAATGTATGAAATTTAACGAAATGAAATCTTCAATGCAACGACTTGTTTACGTCGATTTTATACTAGTATATTATTTCATGTCGTTCTTCTCCATGTACATTGTAGCAAAACACTTATTTTCAGATTGATTGGGGTTCCACGCCGTTTTCAACAATTGTTCAGTCATATCACGGGGACCAGTTTACAAAACCATGTAATTCCTGTCTTTCTCACACCAGTACTCCAAACAATAATCTTTCCATGCAACTGGTTGTTTTACCACAAAGACTGTTTGCCCATTGGTGGAAGACGGATGACGCTTGTCGCATTGACTTTCATCAAACGTCGAAAAAAATGTTGGTCCGAAATGCTACCAACTGAGCTACCGGGGCCGGCCATTCCTATTACAGTATTGCCGCTTAAACATTATTAAATACATATGGCACTAAAACATGCAATACACCGATCAGTAAATGATGAATTATGCCATCTCTTTATGGCTAATCAGTACATTTCGCTTTTCGTTTATGTCTAACAAACAAAATCACTCACACGATACGTGAACATGACAAATCCTCATTGAACCATTATGTAAACCGTATTCCGACTTTTAACATTAGATGTGTACCATTATGGCAAGCCGTTCTCGTAGTTGTTGTACAAACGGCTTGCCATTTTCGACACTAAACTACAATTTCGAGCAATCAAGACCAATGTGATTCTTCATATTCGTGCTGTCTAATCTTCGACTGCATTGTTCGCCACCAATTTATAAAGTCTTAGGACATACGACTCAATAAAAACGCAACGACGTACGTGTAAAACAATCATGGATAATGGCAGTCGGCATAAGGGTTAATTACCTTTAACAAACACGGCATTCAGTCGATACCTTAATACACATTTAACCCTCACCCACGTAAAACAACTATGCACCAGACGACTTTGAAACTATACCCGATTTCTTTTTGGAAACTCCCTTTAAATGAAAGTACAACAGTTGAATAATGTTGAAAACATGGTGACAAAAGTAGAAATAGCACGTTTTGAGTAATTTCTTCTTTTGTCGCCATGTTTTCAAAAAGCTATCTTCTGCAGAGATGTCATATATCGTCTATATGAGGGAAAGGGCTCATTTTGAAAAAGTAATACAAGAAGGAATTGTTGATTGAAAGAGAAACTGTATGAACAGGGAAAATTGTTTTACTTCAATATATGTACGCCGCTTTTAAGAGTATGTGGCTTTGTTGATATAGGGGTCGTGAGTTCGAATCTTGGATCGGCCAACTTTGTTTCTCTTGTTTAACAAAAGACATTAGATGAAGCGTCATATATTTGTTTATTTACAAGCGATATCTTCTTAGTGAAAAACTCACAAAATCAATGATATCATTCAAGCATGTTTCAGTCTTAAATATGATTATGCTCACATTACCAGAAAACGAAACATCAAGTTTTCAGATTATATATCAAAAAGTTTGTAACGACACTTTCTAATTTGAGCCGTTCCACGAGAAATCCAACAGTATGGACTCTACGTAATGTATCGACCCATATCATCCTGAGCAGTCCGCGAAGGCTAATCCGGGCCGATACATTCCGTCTCCGTGATATAGAGGTATAGAGTAATGTTTACTGAAACAGAAAATCCACATTAGGCAATATGTTTCTGCCCGGATTAGCTTGCGCGACATGCTTAGGCTGGTCGCTCACACGCTGATCGTTATAATAAAGTTTAAAAAAAAGAGTGTACATGTAACGTGATACGGCTCCTATCATTGGGCGAAAAATAGTCTAGGCGGGAAGGAATTCAGTTTATTCGGATAAATGTTGTATTGAGTACTGGTTCGAGAAAGTAAGAAACCACATGGTTATGTGAATATGGGACTTCACAGAATCAAAGCACTGGAAGTGCTCACAGCAAGGGTAGTTTATGCTTAGCACACCGCTTTGTTTACAATAGATTTAAGCCGGGTTTTCTTATGCAATTAACACATATGCATGTGCATGTCATATTAAAATCACAATTGCCTAACAAAGATAGATATATTGAGAGCTTACTATCAGAGCAGATATAAAATCCATTTAGTGTTGTGGTCCGAGGGAAAGGGTTAACTCCACTCGATTTACACTATTTAGGAATCACCCATGAACTATACGCGCGATCAAGTAAGTATGGAGTCGTAGAAATACATTTCATTTTTTCATCATGTAATTCATGTATTTTAACGTGAAATTTCTTTCGAGTTTTAATTTCTTTTCAACAGATTAACCCTTTCTTCTTTGGATATTATATACGATCTGTAACTACAAAGAAATTTCTCTAAACCCGAGATGGTGTTCAAAAACGAAGAGCTGATACAGAAAGACAGATGTGAAGCGATTCAATGCCGATATTGCAAAACACTAGTCTAGATTCCAGTCTCAAAATGTTGAGTCTCCTCGGATTTCACCTACTATAGCAATTGGCTCTAACGTTGAAAACAGTGTTAATCTCTAATCATTACGACGGGTTATAAGTTTTATTTTTTGAGGGTGAATTATTAGTACTGCTGATACATATATTATTATATCCGCTTATTGATCGTCAAGTTATATCCGCTCAATGATCGTAACATTATATCCGCTCATTGATCGTAACGTTATATCCGCTCATTGATCGTAACATTATATCCGCTCATTGATCGTAACATTATATACGCTCATTGATCGTAACGTTATATCCGCTCATTGATCGTCACGTTATATCCGCTCATTGATCGTAACGTTATATCCGCTCATTGATCGTGACGTTATATCCGCTCATTGATCGTAACATTATATCCGCTCATTGATCGTAACGTTATATCCGCTCATTGATCGTAACGTTATATCCGCTCATTGATCGTAACATTATATCCGCTCATTGATCGTCACGTTATATCCGCATCCTTAGTCTCTATGGTAGGAAATAATAACTTCAATTGTTCTACGTCGTTAGTGACTCTTGAGGCGAACGTTCTAACCATAATAACACAGGTTGCTTATCTAGTTCTACTAAAATATCAAAGTGTACTGGTGTGAGAGGGGATTGGAAACATAAACTTTCTACCACAAAGAACATACCGCGAGAAAACCAACATTATGGCCTCTGCGTAATGTATCGACCCAGATCAGCTTCACAGTCAGCGCAGACTGAACCGGGCTGACACGTTCCGTATAATGGGGATAGAAGTATAGAGTAATGATTCCTGAAACAGAAAATCCACATGAGGCGAACAGTGTCTATCCGGGTAGGCCTGCGCGGCATGCTTATGCTGATCCGGGTCGATACTTTACGCAGAGTCCACAAGGTTAGTTTTCTTGCGAAACGGCTCAAATGTCTCTGAGTATCATTTCAATGTGTCATATAAAACATCCTTACTGAAACCTTACTGCTCTATCACATGCGATACTCCAATACACAGGGGGAATAAATGTAATAAGCTGTCGTAAGCTTCTCGTTCATTCTTGTTTAGCGTAACAATCTGACCGGGTCGTGTCATGACTAAGTTGGAGATAGTGTGACCTTTACATTTTCTTGATTGCCATTCGTAAATGATGTTTATATTATAATATAATTGTTTAATGTAGGCGACTGACAAATAATGTTTCAACAAGACTAAAAATGCGATAAAACACGTCAAATTCAAGTCTAAAATTTGTTAGAAATCCACGTTGCTTGTAATGAGATATTATATACAGGAGAACACGTAACATGCCACCTTGTCACCACCACGCATGTTTTCTCAACATCGGCCTGCGTATCTGTGATTGATTTTTTTCCGGTATCCGCCATATGGACGACCAATCATGTCTCACTCGTCTATTCCCGGAAATATCCCGGGAATAAAAAACGCGCTATATTTGTGCGACGTTTTTTAATGAAAGTTTGATATAATTACACTTTAAGACCATTATAAAGTTATGTAGTTCATATAAGATGACGGTTTGGCACTGAACTGAAATATACCCAAATATACATTTCAATTCAATATCACGAAGCTGTAACCGATTAAAAGGACACTATAATTAACAGTGCACACTAAAAGAACGACAGAGACAATATCTCTTTCATTTGATAGACAAACATGACAGAAACTGTTAAATGACAAACATGTATTTGTGATGATAGACATAATGACAGAAAGAAAGTGGATGATATAGAACATGTTCTGTAAAAAATACGAAAATACGAAAAAAAACTGCCATGTAAGGAAAAACAGCCACTGTCCCTGGAAGCTTTTTCTTTCTACCAATCAAGATGGCCTGAAGAAATCTCATACAGGGTCAAGCAATATACATTTCTACAAACTGATTTGAAAATCGGGTTACATACTTTCAAAGAAATGTTTAAATGTTCAATATACCAATATAAGGCAAAACAGCCCCGTCGGCTTACGGACATGTTTTTCATCAACATGACTTGAAGGAATCTCATACATGGTCATCCAATGAACATTTCTAAAAACATTTGAAAATCGGTTTCATACTTTCGGAGGAGAGGATTTTTAAAACTGTCATCATACCCATATAAGGCCAAACAGTCCGCCCTTTGGCGGCCATGTCTATTGAACACTTGTCGACTTGAAGGAGTCTAATATAGGCACCAAAGAAACATTTTTTACAAAATTATTTGAAAACTGGCTTCATACTTATGGAGGTGAAGATTTTTAAAGTGTTCATTATAACCACATAAGGTAAAACAGCCCCGCCTTTTGCGGCCATGTATTTAACAAATCAACATGTTTTGGTTTTGAATCCGATAAAGGATCACCGGAAGAAAATGCCTACGAAACTATTTGAAAATCGGCTACCAGTTTGGGAGGAGAAGAATGTTAAATAGAATCGGTTGCATCGATTATAAAAATGGGAGAATTTATGAGTGGACATTGAGAAAATGCTAATTTGTGAAGTTGTATTCCCATTGGCTCGATGGGGAAGGTCACACGACGGACAGGTTGTCATGACAGATGGAGCTAAACATAACAGAATGGGAGGACAACAGAATAAATGTCTCTTTCCAAATATCGACATAAATGTCAGAAAAATACAATGACAAAGAATGTGTCTTTTACTGTTGATAAGCAAAATGACAGAATGGTAGAATACCAGAACAAATATCTCTTTGTGTTGTTGACAGACAAACATGACATAATTATAAAGTGACAGAACAAATGTATGAATGCAATTATGGTAAGTGACAACATGGCAGAACGGTAAAATAACAAATATTCGTCTAACTGATAAACAAATAGACAGAATAACAAAATGTCGAAACAATTCATGTTTCTTAATTATAGTAAACACATTGGCTTCTTTTGGAATAACGTTATCAAAGTGACATGAAAAGTGTTGTTGTTTATTTTGTTTCTCCTGCTACGAACTACTTCTTGACAGTGATCGACGGATTTTGATGACGGGCTGTATTGTTGTTTTTCTGTCAGTGATTCCAACTAAAGCAACGAAGGTCCTGCAATCTTCACAACCTTTACGTCTATATCTTAAAGACATTACTGTCTAACAGGCAGAACATATAGTACAAATACAAAAATATCTTCTCACGGAACATGTATCTAACCATTTGTGTTTAAAAATATTTAGCTTAAATTGTTTATTTTACATCGATTGTGAAACGAGACGACTTAAACAGTACTTAGAATATTTCGGAGCGTTCAGATAGAATCGTTTGTAGAAAACCCAAGTTTTATCGCATTTTTGACCAAAATGTCGATCACATTCTCGAGTAGAAAGATTGACTTGTCTGAACTGAGCATTATACCGAAATCACTTAACAGTTATGTCAAAAAGCAAACGAAACGCGATTCTGGTATTGTCTATTGGGGACAACATGTTACAATAATGTCCAAGAATCCAATACCAACTGAAGTCTGAATACCACTCTTTGAGTTACAGAGTTCCGCAAATGTTATTATGAGGGTATTGTCGCGTCCAATTGGTAAAATGACAATTATCGTCAACTTGATAACATGGTAGCTATTTGATATTAAACTCAAATGCATTAATTAATATAAAATGTTTTCTTGTTTTGTTTTGTGTACATTTAAAACCAAAGTAAATGAACTGTGTGTTTATTTCAGTAGCATCACTATTTTATTACATTGCTATCCTTCAAAGATAAGGATATATCGATGAAAGAAAATTCATAATCGTTGATTTACATTTAATTAACACCAGTGAATTAAACTACCTATAGTCTCGTACACAATTGCGCATGCGTGACCCTCAGTTCATTTACTTTAGTTTTAAATGTACACGAAACAAAACAAGAAAACATTTTATATTAATTAATGTATTTGAGTTTAATGCCATTTTCAACTATATTGCGGTTATACCACGGTGGACAGTTCATCTAACGTGCTTCCTGGCTTTCTGGCACCCGATCTTCACACACCATTCTTCCCAGGCAATTGGCTTCCTTCCCATACATCCTATTAAATTACATTTGTTGGAGACGAATATATCCATCTGAACAGCCGCAATATATAAAGAAAGATTAGGTCTATGTAAAAAGTAAGGATCAACATTCCAAGTAAACGACTTTAATATTAGGATATACAAAAAAAACCTTAAACGTGAATGGCCCTGTCTCTTCTACCACGAAATTCGATTATATTGCGTCGTTTATCACACTTAGCATTTGCGCTTGAGACAATTTATCATTAACAGAGTACTTATAAGTGTGACCTTGTTTCCCAAAGCAGGAAATTACTAAGGGGAAATGGAGTCAATATAAAATGCAGTTGAGCGGCGCCTAATGTCATTTCAACCTATGTCATTTGACGATTAGTGGAGATCTGAATCACTCGGCAAATATGCGTAAACTGATTCAGATATACACTGATCGTTATTCATTCTTAGAAACACCTTAGACGCCGACGTAATTATTTTAATTAATGAATATAGATATGCAATTAAATGTTTATTAACGCCTGTAAAAAGTTCGCCAAGGATTGTTTTCGAAGAACACGGCATAACTGCTCTCTATGGGAAATAAATCATTTATTGCATTTTTGTCACATTTCCGATCAAACAATCTTGCGTGTGTTGACCTAGGTCTAGGATAGAATAACCTGACAATAAAAATGATCAATACATTATACAAGTTTATGTAATTTACTATATAATACAAGTTCATGTAATTCACTATATAATACAAGTTCATGTAATTCACTATATAATACAAGGTCATGTAATTCACTATATAATACAAGGTCATGTAAATCACTATATAATACTAGTAGTTTACTACATTGAACAAGTTGTTAAAAATATTACACACGTAGTTCACTATAGTGTTCACTATATAATACAAGTAGTTACATTGAACAAGTAGTTCAAAATATTACACACGTAGTTCACTATAGTGTTCACTATATAATACAAGTAGTTACATTGAACAAGTAGTTCAAAATATTACACACGTAGTTCACTATAGTGTTCACTATATAATACAAGTAGTTACATTGAACAAGTAGTTCAAAATA
>JAUELF010105826.1:0-15644 GCA_031471495.1 Clinocardium nuttallii | reverse complement strand
AATTAAGACTGGTACACTTTCGTTCATGAAGATTCACAGTGTGTTTATATACTCGCATCAAATTAAGACTGGTACACTTTCGTTCATGAAGATTCACAGTGTGTTTATATACTCGCATCAAATTAAGACTGGTACACATTCGTTCATGAAGATTCACAGTGTGTTACCAGGAAATCGTTGTTGATACTTTCCGTGTTGCGAGATATTAAACAAATTTTCCGCTCGCCTTCTAGTAAAACATAAATTTGTGTATCACTTCTGTAAAATAAAGTTTCCTTTTTCTACCAGTTTAAATATTTGTGTAGTTCGTGTACATTGTATTGTCGTATATTTAAAACATATTTGTAAATTGGCATTCTTATTCATGCACCACGTGAGTGTTCAATATACACTGATAATAGGCATGTGGAACTGACCAGGGTATAAAAGGGTTAAACATATACATTGTTGACGAACATGTGGTTTAATATGGGCGGATTTCCGGACAATAAAAAAATAAACTCAATTCAATTTAGTTCAATTCTTAATAATGGTCCTATAGTGCTTTTTTAAAAAGTTTTAAATGTTCTTACTCTAGAATTACAGCGAAAAAAACACCTAGTGACCATGTTTATCAACGGATATGAATAATTTTAATAATCTTGATAGAGGGTTACGCGAAAGAAATTTGTGCAACGTTATTTTCAAATCGGGCTGATGATTTTGAAACAGAAGATTTTTAAAGGTTTCATTCGACACCCTCTCTGCTATGTTAACGAATCAAAGTTATTTAAACAATCTTGGGGGAGGGTCACCTAAGGTACCTTGTGCCAAATCATTTTGCAAACTGGTCCAGTGTATTTGTACAAGGAAATATTAAACTTTACATAAACGGAAAACCAGCCCGACTCGTATCATGTTGGCTCTGGGTCTTGTGTACTTCAGTGTTGGAATGCCGGGGTAGTTTAGTGTTTCTGGATGCGGAAGGAAGCGTATATTGGAAAGTACTTTAATCCTAAATTTGGAAATTTTTGATAGCTATTTGGTGTGTTTAGGTTGATCATACAGTGCTCGCATATTCCAGATGTGGTCTACTTAGATAATTATATAGATGGGGAAATA
Source organism: Clinocardium nuttallii (assembly GCA_031471495.1). Classification (NCBI taxonomy): domain Eukaryota; kingdom Metazoa; phylum Mollusca; class Bivalvia; order Cardiida; family Cardiidae; genus Clinocardium; species Clinocardium nuttallii. The sequence goes on along the minus strand of JAUELF010105826.1, from coordinate 14,543 downwards.
TCGTTTTGTCCATGTAGGAAACTATTCTTAAGATTATTCCGAGGTTTCTCTTTGCAATTTTAATTTTAGATGATATGTGAGCATGGAATTCCAGCTTTTTGTCGACAATGACACGGAGATCTTTCCCTTTTTCGACATAGGTTATTTGTTCTTTACTGAGGTCCCTGCTTTTCATGGCAAACGTATCCGTTTGCGTTTAGTTACCTACATGTAGATGCGGTTTCTCACAGATGTTATTAATTCTAAGTTCCATGTATGTAACCAGTCGATGATTTGGTCAGTGATTTTCTTGAAAGTTTAATACGTTGTCATTTTTGGTGTCGTAGGCGAATAGTGTGTCCACCGTTTCCTGGAATTCAAGCATATCATTAATGAAAATCAGAAATTTAATACTTCAAAGAACACTCCCTTGATGTACTCCACTTAACAAGTGTTTATTGTTAAATACGTCTTACGATTGGATAGGAAGTCCATGATCTATGCGTCAAGTTTTTCGGTGATTCGATAGGCTTCAAGTTTTAGTGAATCGAATGCCTTACAGAAGTCGTAGACTATGGTGTCAAGCTATTCTCCATTGTAAAGGGCCTCTTTCAAATCTTCCACTGTCTGTATTAACTGTTGTGGGCATGAACAAACTTACCTTTAATAAATCCGAACTGATTCTTTGAGAATAGGTTGTTTTGTGCCATGTGGCCCATAACTTTGTTTTTAATTATGATTTGCATTACATTTGAGCAGGTTGAGCTCACACTTTGTTTCCCTTCTCCCGGTATGTCATTTATGAAGTTGTTGAACGTTTGTGTTAGAGGCTTTACAAGTTGGTATTTACCATCTTTTTAGAGTGTTGTGTGGATTTTATCTGGACCTGAAGTTGCGTATGGGTTCAGCTCCTTAGTCGATTTTAGGACCAATTCTTCTGTGAAGACAATATTGTCAAGGTCATACTCATAGTCTCGGATTCGTAAAATCGGGTAGTTCCGTGTTTGTGTTCATTTTTGAATTCAATAACAAAGTATGTGTTGAATAGGTTAGCATTTTCTCGATCGTCTTCTATGATTCGTCCATATGGATATTATAGGTATCCAATTGTGGAAGTCGTTTAGCTAGCATTCATTACGAAAATCAAGAGTATTGTTTTATTTATGTTGATCTTTTAGTGACAGTTCTTTTTCGTGGTTTTACTGAGCTATTTGTATTGCTTCAGATACTTATTTCTGACAAGTCTATGTTATTCAAAGTTTTCATTTATTAAATATTATTCATGCACTTTGTTTATAGTTTGATTAGTTCGTGATTTCTCTGTTGATAACCGGAAGCTTGCTATTATATTTGGGATTGTTCTTGCATACTGGTTTGTTTTCATTCATTAAATTGTTAAATCCCAATGTGTTTTTAACATGTCTTTACATATGTTATTGTAATTGCCTTTATAGTAGTTCCTCTTTGCCAATTATTTAACCATCGTTTTTGTAATGCATGAATAATGTATCTCTAAAATGCCATGGTCGTCGTTTTACCTAGACCCGGTAGGTGTAGTATTGCATTAACCTTGTGCTCTTCAATCAAGAACCGACGGTGTATTTTCCTCTCTATATATTGTATAGCGTGTTTGACATGTTGCGTTAGATTTATTTTCTAATCAAATCTAAAAATGTGTTAGCTGGGTGATGTGTGTTTTTGTGTGTCACTTTTTGTCCAGTTAATTACTGTGACTTTGAAATCTCCCATTACACACATCTTTGGACTTCGGCAGATGCATCCACTGATCATTATCTAAATCGTTTAGATTAGTTTTTTGTCGAAATTGATTCGATTGTTTTTGCTTTTATTTAAACGGTAGAGCAATAAATTTTGTTTTGGAAATAGACTGAATGAATGAATGTATATTGTTTTATGGCGCATCGACAGCTAAGGTCATTTAGTGCGCATTTAGATTTAATTATTCATGATCCCTGGGTAAACAAAATAGTACTAGGCTAGAAAATGTGCCTTGTCCAAGGGCACTCCACCATGACCGTAGTGCCGCGACTGGAGATCGAACCCGGGATACCCAGTTTCGAAATCCCCGACGCTAACCACTCGACAACAGCGGATTCCTTGAAATAGACGATTAAGCCTTTGCTATTTTCGTTTGAATTTGTTTATTATCATTTATCGGATCGGACGATTTGAAAAAAGAAATTGGTAGAGGGTCATCTGATGAACATTTGTACATTATAATTTTTAAATTGGGCTAGTACTGTTGGACGAGAATACCTTTTACTGTTTTTTTCCCTTTCTGATTCCGCGGCAACCAAAGTTCGTGGTGGGATAACACTTTTTGACATATTTTGAACCATCCAATGAGTGAAATAATTTTTAAACTTGGTTCAATTGTTTTTGAAGGAATATTGTTAGTTTGAAAATGATTAAAAGACAGACGTCGACGATGACGGACAACGACGATGCCACACTCAGGACATTGTGTGACCTAAATAGCTCACCCCGCAAACCTGCGCAAGTAAGCTTAACAGAAACAAACCTGAATGTTGGATAAAAGATAAACGAATTTCAGCAAATTTCTGAAAGATCATGCATTTACATTGTAGCTTTTATCCCTACTGAACCTCTGATTCCAATTCAAATGTTTTGTTGTATAATCAGGCCACCGGCCCATACACAAGTAATTAACATATACACAAATAAACATTACGTAATTGCATATTAAGGAGGTATAAATGTTATCATTATATCATGAAGTTACACATAATGCTTTAACTCTGCAACAACACGACCTGTTCTGATTGCAACTCTTGTCAAATGCCTGCATTACTAGAAGTGTGAGAAGAATCCATGAGATAAAGTGATATCAATAACACATATTCAAAACATTATGGCAAATACAAATAATTTATAACACAAACAATCCGACTCCTCTTCAAAGAACCACATTCTGTTCCCGCAATCTCTATACAAAACCTTTGAACAAGCGCCGGATTAGTCGTGATTGCTCGTAACGGGTTTTCTTATCTCTTCCTGCACCATTCTCCATTCTGACAGTTTTGTAAACACACGCGCATCTCTGATGTCAATGCCAATACCTTTAAATTAAATTAGAGAGATTAATACAATGTATGGAGCAACGGGTTCATACAACAAAGGTTACGAGCATAATGCATTGTATAAATATAAAAAGAATGTACATATACACAAATAGACATTACATATTTACATAGAGAGGTACACAACGCATGATTGTTCTGTAAAGTTCATGACATATACCTGAAATGAGTAGTGTTGGTTTGGAATGAATAATACAAGTTCACTTTTAATTTATTAATTGTTGCAAAAGAAACTTAACATATTCAATTGATTTATAATCCACTAATAGTATCTGAAATAAGACCAATATCATTTGCAAACATTAACTAAATGATTTCAGTTAAATCTGGAAAAAGCTGAATGCCTCAGACGTCACTGCTTTTTATTACATCATAGAGCTCAATGATAAATAATGAAACAGTATATTGCTTAAAGAACAACCCTGTCTAAGACCAATCCGACAAGAGAGAACATCACTTATACTTTCATCTGATTTAACACATGCCTTGACACCACTATATATCGCTTGTTTAGCTCTGAACAATACCTTGAACACAATGTCTGTGTAAGACATGATATAGTATAGGTCGGCTAAGAGAGTCAAAGGCTTTTTCGAAGTCTACAAAAGCTACGTCTCTTTTTCTTATTAAAAAACCTGGAGACTAATGGATATAACACAAATGCATTATCAACGGTACTGTGTCCATTACGAAAACCGACGTGTGATTAGACCGGTATGTTATCAGTTAAAACTATAAGGACATGGAACTCAAAGGGTAGATAAACACATTTCAATTTCAATTATGAATGGCCTTAAAGAAACAAATGGTTAGTTCCTATCTTTAGGACATGCTTGACACATCTAAGTATTTTATATACTGTGGTGCAATATAACAATTCCCCATTGACAGTTAAGCAACATAAAACAAACTGAGAGGAATGTCCTACATTATATTATGATTTATTTTCTCTATTTCTTTCTTTCTTACGTGGTCACTCATAAGAAATGTAAAAACATAAATGATATAGATAACATATGTACGCATTGGTTAAAATTAATACTTTTCTTGAGTCTAAAAAGCGCCCATGTTATTAAAAAATATGATACTAAATTTGACAAACAATTGAAATCTGCATATGAGCCGTTCCACGAGAAAATCAACATCATATACTCTGCGTAGTGTATCGACCCATATCAGCCTGTGCAGCCCGTGTAGACTAATCCGGATCGACACGTTCCGTCTCATGGTGATATATGTATAGAGTAATGATTCCTGAATCAGAAAATTCACAGGAGGTGAAAAGTGTCTGTCCGGCATGGTTAGGCTGATTCGGGTCGATACTTTACGCAGAGTCCACACTGTTGGTTTTATCGTGGGACGGCTCATATTAAATATAGCTTGAAAGATGCTATCTCATTACGAGTCCTTTCGGTCATGATGGAATCCCATTGGGCAACTCACATTTCCTAGCCCAGTGTTGATTATTTACCAAGGGATAATGCATAAGTGAACTGTCGCCGAAATATAAATTAAATAATGTTTAAAATTATGTGAAACCACAATAAAAGCAATTAAATCATGCTCAAAAAGTATATTACTTTCACAAGTTGTTTTTCGCCCAGCTTTGACTTAATGGCGAACGATTTAAATCCTCATCAAGTTGCTTTAATGTCCTTAGGTTACATTCACAGAGCACCAATCAAATGTATAAAGCTTTTGGATAAAACCAATATACGAGTTTAGTATTGTGAATTTGTGTAGTTTTTTATTTTAGTGTTGTATTTTTCAATTTTAATTTGTTTATAAATCATCCCAAACAGTTGCATACATGTGTGAAGACAGCCAAGCAGAGGGTGATCACGTTTACATTGATACACGTTGGGCCAATAAAACCGACAATGGAACTGGAATCCTTTGCCAATGCTCAGTGACATTCATTAATGAAGTCAAAGTGTTTGCATATAACATATCCGAAAGTGCAGAGGAATGTGGATCCAGATTATCCCTTAATGTCAGCGATGGTGGGAATCATAAAACTGATGACAACAGCTGTTCGGTTAACGGTGAAAGTACACCACAAGGAGTTGCTGTTGAAATACGCTTAGAAAAGGTCCGGGAACCCTTCAGTGTGGACTACTGTGTGGAAATTAAACTTCGTAAGTTTTCATATCAACGTATTATGTTACCCTTAACACTTTCCAGTTTGTAGACGCATTCTGACGTATCTGCAGCTGGCGACTTCTGAAATCATTTGGCAGAAGGAGAAATTGCCCATTATGAGCAATTTCTCCATTTGCCACAATGCTTTCAACTCTATTTTATAAGCATACTATCTCATTTAAAGTCATGTTCTATATTTGTTACTTGATCAATTCTAAGTCGTCTGCTGCAGCTTTGTTGTATTTGGAAAAGGGGTGGGGGTTGATAACATTTAAATAGTGTATCCTCCTTCAACGGACGTAATATACAATGCATCATTCCATGGACGTCACGGGAACTATTCAAGCCATTTATTTATCATATCCCAAGATCAAGGGACCATTCTCCCTTCTAACTAATCCAAACGTACATTATTTGACAGAGCCTTTATCTTTTAAAATGTTTCGAACATTTGCGGACTTGCATGTTCATAGAAATACATACATATATTGGTTGTCCAAAATCATAATTAAGGAAAACATACAAATATGACATACATTTAATATCGTGTGTTCCTGCTGTACTTCAACCTTCCTAATTTGTGTCTGAATGACTATTGATGTTTTTTCTTACTCGAGTAAGTAATGGATTTGAATGCAATAGTCCTTTTTGAGATATATATGTATGAGACAGAAGTAGGTGGGATAATTAGCTATGAAAACCTGAGTTTTAATCGTGTGCACTAATTTGTCATAGTATTAGCTATAGCGTCTATATATGGACCTGATTGTGTATGTAGGTAAAATTTCAAGAAAATGACTAAATATCCTTGTTATATAACAATACCTGAAAAATAGGCAACGAATCGAATCCTGTGAAAGGGCGATTTATTTAAACTCTTTCACTGCTGAATTTCACAAAGTCGACTCGTCCATAATGACAATTTGACCACTCTAGTGTTCGTCCACAAGGCAATGTGGTAATATTTAATGTCTAAGTGGCAAACATTTGCATTTCTTTGCAAAAGCCTTTAATTACCTTTTGCAACGAATGGGTTAAATGAATCATTTTAAAACTATTCGAAATTATAGTGACATTGGCATAACAAAATCAATTCCAAAAAACGAGATTTTAAGCTTTTATCAGCATGATTGTACTAAATGTGGTGAGGTAACTGCATGTGATGCCATGTGAGATCAATTGGCGAGATTCAATAACCATGCAAAAGATATACTTATTAATGTGTTGCTAAATATAGACACTATGGACAATTATTGACTCCAATAAATTTATTTTTTTGTCAAAGATACAATAATCCCTACACTATTATTTTTCAGGAGTATGTGGAACAGATAAGTTTCAGTGCAATGACGGAAAATGTATTGCATTGACAAAAATGTGTGATACCTCTCCTGACTGTAGTAACGGTGAGGATGAAGATGAGTGTACGTCAAATGGTAAGACAATCTCTGATACAGTAGGATTAACAAAGGCTGAAGGGGAGGAATTCATTTTCTGAATACTGTCATGATAGCATTATTTAAACTGGCCCTTTCCAATCAAATTAAAACCTGACCTTATCATCGCTTCAGTAGCAAACGTTCGATAGAGAAAGGCTATTCACAAGGTCGGTATATTAATTGAGTGTGGTGGAATTGGTAATAACATAACGGATACAAATAGAGTCGATATACTCATTGAATGTGGTTGCAATTGTTATAACAAATTATAAGGAAAGGGCATGCGGATTAGGAAGTGGTATTCGCTTTCAACTACATTTTTGTTACATAACATTACCGATACAGTAGAACTATTATCGATGTCGGTAGTATCATTGACTGTGATGCAATTGTATATTACATTACCGATTCAGTAAGGCTAGAAATGCTGTCGGTATAATCATTGACTGTGGTGGAAGAGAAAATACCATTACGGAAACAGTAGGGCTGTCATTTATCGATGACGACATACTCATTGGTTGTGGAACAATTTGTAATAACATTTCTGATGCATTAGGGCCTTTGTCGATGTCGGTATATTCATTGCCTTGATGCAATTGGTAATTACCGAAACAGTAGGGCTATATTCAATCTACATGTATGTATACGCATTGACTTTGATGCAATTGATTATTACCGAAACTGTAGGGCTATATTCAATGTTCATGTATGTATACGCATTGACTTTGATGCAATTGATTATTACCGAAAATGTAGGGCTATATTCAATACACATGTATGTATACGCATTGACTTTGATGCAATTGATTATTACCGAAACTGTAGGGCTATATGCAATGTACATGCATTGACTGTGATGCAATTGGTTATAACATTACCGACACAGTTAGGCTAGAAATGGTGTCGGTGTATTCATTGAGTGTTGTGGAATAGAAAATACCATTACCGAAACAGTAAACTATCATTTATCGATGACGGTTAACTGATTGGTTGTGTAAAATTGTGTAATACCATTACTGATGCAGAAGGGCTTGTGTCGATGTGGGAATATTCATTGGCTTTGATTATTGGTTATTACATTACATTACCGGAACAGTAGCGCGATAATAGATGTTCATGTAAGTATATGCATAGTGACTGTGATGCAATTGGTTATAGCCTTACCAAAACAGCAAAGCTATCATTTATCGATATAGGTATATTCATTGCCTGTGGTATAATTGGTAATAACACTACCGATACAGTAGGGCTATTAATGATGACGGTATATTCTCTTAATTGGTAATAACATTATCGATATCACATGATTTCGCATAGCGGGTATTGTAGCCATTTATTATAACAAAATTGAAACATCAACTAATATAGAGGGAATACATTTTGGTTTTCATTTTTCTTTTCCCTTTCTTTGATGCGCCTGTGTTTAAGTTGCTATTTACAGACGACAGTGTTTGACTCTGTGGAAACTGAAACACAAGGTAAATTAAACACAGTTGAATGCGATATACAACGGTTACCAGTCAACCCAATCGCATTGAAAGCATACCAAACTTTTTCACTCTACGTATTGATTTGCCGGTACTCGCAAATAAGGTCGTCTCGCATTGACGATATACACGAGCAACGGCTCGGGGTTTTCCCCTTATGCAATCGCACGATACAACCAACGCTCGGTTCTGATTAGAAAGTGTATAAGGCTTATCTCATGTGTTGATACTCAACTATCGTGTAGGCGCCAATTTGATTGCGTGACGCAAAAGACAATATGAGAGCAGGCAACATCAGATGTATACGATCGATTGACATTGAAACGAAAATTAGGTACGGTCTCAATCAGTGAATCGTTAAGGTTTTGCGAGATAACCTGCGATTTATACATGTAATATGTGCAATATATGCCCCGATCCGGTGGTAAAGTGGTTGAGTGTGCTTCTCTAATGTAATGCAGGAGGTTACCGGTTCTATTCCCAATCCGGTGATACCATTGACGTAAATCGTAGTAGTAATTACCTTCCTTGGCTCTCAGGATTATGGGGTTAGCATCCCGATTGATACACTTGTGTCAGGATAGATAGAACAGCGATATTGGTAACCTTCCCAGGAGACGCTGTGATATAACTGAAAACATGTAAACACCATAGAAACAACCAAATCAAATGTAATGCTGCTGAAGCAATTGGGACGTCATTTCATATTACAATTAATGTTTAATTTCGTTTTCAACTTTAGAATGTTCAGAAGGTCAGGAGTTTTGTGCAGTTACAAAGAAATGTATAGGGGATGACATCGAATGCAAAGGTAGGTTGGACTTAATTATGCTATGCCTTATATTAATCCTTTCTGTCGTGGAATTGATTCCTATTTAGAATGTTGCCCCAATCCATCAACGGTACTTAGCGCCAAGTAATACTTAAATACTTAAGAGCGTATTTCATTAGAAAAACAAATCCTTATAAAAATGCCAAAATATTCATTTCTTAACAGGTATTTAAGTACAAAAGGTAACTATTTTGGTTAACTTGGGTATTTACTTTTTTAAGTTCCACTATTCATAATTCAGGAAATATTAGGGAAAAACATGTCGTATATTATCAAATTTAAGATGCTCAAACCATTGCTTAAGTGTTGGAAAAGACAGACATTAAAATATTGATCATTACTTACGTTGTTGTGATTTGTACCATAAACGAAATATACATGTGGTGGAGGATGAGTACCATCTATTGATAGTTATTCCTGCTAATGATGAGCTCGGGAATTTATGAAACAGAGAACGTTTTAAAAAAGTTGCATAGTTTCGGGGACTGTATATACATGTACATGTACATACATTTATGTTTTCCTCAAACTTACTTTAAAACGCTTTTTCGCAGCTTCGGGTGTGGGGGGGGGATATTTGAGACGATTTTGATGAAATCAAACAGAAAGACAATCAGATCTGACCCTTAACATTACACCAATTCAAACATGTACCCTTTTCGAACAAACGGGCTCATATTAGATTCACCCAATCAAGCCACGTCCCCTTCCTTGTTCGCCACGAGGTAAACGAGTATTATATTCATATGTTTTAACCCTGACCACATGCAACAAATTTGCAGAAAACGTCTTTCAAAACATGGAAACTCTTTATAAATGAAAGTTTAATCATTTGCAAAGAGTTGAAACCATGGTGGCAAAAGGAGAAATTTCTCATTATGATGATTTTTTCCTTTTGTCATCATATATATTTTCAAAGGTCGTCTGCAGACGTAGCGTTTATATGTGGGAAATGGTTAAGTGCCCGTGAGTGTTAAATTAAAAGGACCCATGTTAATAAGGAAAGCCAATGTTGTGGATTTTTTGACAACAAGTGTAATACAGCAAATGTTTTGCCAGATGCGGCTTAATTTAGTCTATTTAACTTACTAAAGTACTGTCAAAACTTATTCTGAATAGAATGCAAGGATGCGCAGGGATGTCCGGACCTACGCTGGCAATCAGTGTCTTTTGTTTAGGATTACCTGGGATACATGCAACTTCGATATTACTGCTAACTTATTTGTTTTTGTTTTTTACGCAGAGAACACGAACCAGACAGTCGGAGACTCAACAGGTATTTGAGCTTATATTTGGTTTCTATTTATACTTATCATCGATTATTATGACATACCATTAGTTCACATATATGTTCTTACTGGGACAACTAGAAATACTGTAAATGAATTTCATACCAACTGCAAGACGTACGGCGCCGATCGTATGTCATTGTTTTGTCATCGGCAATCATTTTAAACCAGGCATTAGTTTCCACTATATTTGATTAAAAGTTATGCAAATAAGAGCAGAGCAATTGGATGCCATTGCTCATCCAGTTAGTGTGACGAAGTTATGGTCTTTGTTATAAAATTCCCCATTATAATGATGAACATGATGGAGTTGTGACATTTGCAAGATGCAGTCGCCTTATGATGATACTATTGTTTCAAACTTCAAAGCCATTGTTTGTATAGTAGTTTAGGAGAGAAATGGGCCGTAACGCAAACCTTACGCAAAATTTAAACTTGAAAAAATGGCCACAATTCGAGCAAAATGCATGGTCGAGTGACGACCCTTGCATTATACATAATATTATAGTTGTCGTTTGCTGTTAAATAACTGTTCTAAGTATCATATGTTGTTAAGTTTAGGAGAAAATTAACATACGTGCAAACATTAATCAAATGAAACTCTAAGGGAACACGGGTAGAGTTATTGCTCTTGCAATATGCAGTCGCGTTTTCATTTTGAATAAGTATTCGAAATGCCATAGTCATAGTATGTACAGTTTAGAAGGCAAACGAGTCCAATAGCACATTTTAACCATATACAAGGAGGACAATAATCAAAGAAAAACTACATAGTATAGTTCTTGTCGTTATTGTATTCAGTCACATTACGATTATGAATAAGTGACACAGCCATATCATGTATAGTTGAGGAAAACACAGGGTCTAATCTAAACCGTAATCAAATTTCTTAGTTCATGAAGGTTAATCATCTAAGTGATGCAAGGAGAATACATGTGAACTGTTTGCTCTTTCCGTAAATTGCATCTTATGATGTTGAACGAATGTTCTATGGACATGGACATGGCTTTTGTTTTTATTTCAGAGGGAAAATGGCTTAACAACCTAACAAAGTTTCTAGGTCAAAAAATGATCTTAAATAGGTAACAGATGAATTCGTGATTTCAAATCCTTCATGTTAAATGATCGGACAGTCAAGTCCTTCAAAGTTAAAATCCTTCATTGCAAAGAGATGCCTTGGTGATCGAGGATGAAAGAAATTACAATATAAAACTGTGTTAAATTTAAACTGTAAATAATTGTCAACTTGTACCTGTGAACTTGCGCACTGGTTCATGTCAGGGAATGAGTTAATTAGAAGGGATATACATGTATATTTCAGGGAAGACTGAACCGCTGATAAAAGTATCCTGTGCTAGCAGTCAAAGGTTCTCTACAACAACAACAGCTACTACTTTCACATCAACAACAACAACAACAACTCCTACTTCCACAACAACAACAACAACAACACCAACAACTCCTACTACCACACCAACACCAGCATCAACTACTACTTCCATAACACCACCAACATCTACTAATTCTGTCATAACAACAACAACTACTACTATCACAAGACCAACACCAACAACTCCTACTTCCACATCAACAACAACACCAACAACTCCTACTTCCACAACAACAACACCACCAACAACTTCTACTACCACACCAACACCAGCACCAACTACTACTTCCATAACAACACTACCAACATATACTACTTCTGCCACAACAACAACAACACCAACAACAACTACTATCACAACACCAACACCAACAACTCCTACTTCCACAACAACAACACCACCAACAACTCATACTACCACACCAACAACACCAACATCAACTACTACTTCTGCCACAACAACAACAACACCAACAACAACTACTATCACAACAACAACACCATCAATTACTACTTCCACAACAACACTACTACCAACAACAACTACTATTTCTTCTACAGCAACAACAACACCACCACCAACTACTATTACTAAGGCAACAACAACTACTACTTCTACAGCAACAACACCACCACCAACAACAACTATTACTACAACTACCACAACAACACCACTAACAACAACTAGTACTACAACTACCACAACAACACCACCAACAACAACGACTACTACTTCTACAGCAACAACACCACAACCACCAATAACAACTACTACTTTTGCAACAACAACACCAACAAAAAAAACTACCACAAGATCAACTACATCACCGACCACTACCGCAACAACAGCTACTACTACCACAACAAAACCAACACCAACAACTACCAACAGAACAACTACAACACCGAACATGTCCGCGACGACATCTATATCTCCCGTGATTACAGTACATTCTATATCAACAGACGGTATAAAGGAACCAACAACATATTCACAAGCAAAATCAGAAGAAAGTATAGCGAAGACTAGAGAAACATTAATACCAAACTCAACACTAAAAGCAGGGCAAACGCAAGCACCAGGCGATACCAAGACAGAAAATGTCCACACAGATAAACAAATGTCTACAACTACAAGCCTTAAAGTCACGTTAAGAACTAATAACATAGTTGGCACGGGAGGCAGTGATGAGACTGACACAACAACGAAGCCAGGTACTATCACTTAATTAGACCCTACTAGACTATTATCAGAAATTGAAAACTTAAATAAATAACTGACTTACACACTAAAATAGCCACGTTCAATATTAACACTATCACTTAATTCGACCCACTAGACTATTAATTACGGAAATTGACCCCTGGACTAAATAATAAGACATTTGAAATAAGAAAGGAACAGTCATAAAAATGAGCGACGTCTCTTATAATTAACCTCTTGGATTTGGCCCACTGGACTTTTGACGGAAATTGAAAACCTAAATAAATAACTGACTTACACACTGAAATAGCCAGGTAGAATATGAACATTAAGTGACGTCACATATTGCGTCTGAATTAGACGCGAGACGCGTTTGACTATTAACGGAAATTGTCCCTTAGATAAATAACTAGGTTTGAAAATTAAAGAAGCAAGGTACAGACTTAACATGAAGTGACGTCACGAGAGTGTAGAAACTCGACCCCACTTGACCTCCTAATAAATATTTGAGTGATGCACTAAAAAAAAGGTACAGACTTAACTCCGAGAGACCCCAAATTGTTTCTGAATTCGGCCTCACCAAAACTATTTACGGAAATAGCCCCTAATTAACGAGTGATACACTTAAAATAAACTAAGTGACGTTAGACATTGTGTCTGAATAAGGCTGGGAAATACGCCAAATTATAATCTCGTTTGACCTTCGACCCAGTTTAGCGAACATCAATTGTATGTTATCGTCCGAACCACATCGCGCACTGGAAGCGTAACGATAATCAATGGTTCGGATATACACATAAACAACGACATGATTGTTTCAACAAGTTTAACCCTTTCTTTGCTTACGCCTCTGTCGTAGACGACTTTTGAAAACATTGTGGCAGAAGGAGAACTTGCTATTGGTGAACACTTTAACCTTTTGCAACAATATTTTCATATCGTTCATTCAAGAAATAAACTTTCCTTTTGAGATGTTCCATCAGTTTGCTTAAAACATGGCATCATTGACCTCAGATGTTCTCAAAGGTTGACGACTGTAAAAAACATAACATGAATATATCATGAAAAGGTAATGACCGCGGTTGCCTGGCTACATTATTCGTATAACTACAGGGTAAAATAGGTAGATACGGTGTCCTCGTGAACGGTCGTCTAGATCGGGTTACCTGTTCTAAGCAAAGCGTGATGTTATAGTAATAGTAATTACTGCTCATGGCGAGAATTGTGAACACTCAAATAATTTCAACATTGTACTAACGGTGGTATAACGAACATTCAAATACTTTCTACATTGTCCTAACGGCGTGGTATAACGAACACTCAAATACTTTCTACATTGTACTTACGGCGTGGTATAACGAACATTCAAATACTTTCAACATTGTACTAACGGTGGTATAACGAACACTCAAATACTTTAAACATTGTACTAACGGCGTGGTATAACGAACATTCAAATACTTTCAACATTGTACTAACGGTGGTATAACGAACACTCAAATACTTTCTACATTGTACTAACGGTGGTATAACGAACACTCAAATACTTTCAACATTGTACTAACGGTGGTATAACGAACATTCAAATACTTTCTACATTGTACTAACGGTGGTATAACGAACACTCAAATACTTTCAACATTGTACTAACGGTGGTAT
>JAUELF010105717.1:0-15644 GCA_031471495.1 Clinocardium nuttallii | reverse complement strand
TTTACCTTGTATGTGCATTGTTTAAACTTAAACATCTTCTTGTCAAAAAGTACTGGCCCGATTTGAGAGTTATTTTTCACAAATCTTCATTGGGGCACCTTCTACCATGATTGTTCAAATAGTTTTGATCCGTTGACAAACATGGTATGTTCCTAAATGTGCATTGTTAAAACCTTTAAAAACATTTTTGTTCAAAAGTACTGGCTTGATTTGAAAATTATTTTGCACAAATGTTTTTTTAGGACACTCTCTACGAAGATCGTTCAAATATTTCCGATCAGTTGAAAAACATGGCCGCCAGTGGGCGGAGCTTATTTTCCTTATACGTGCATTGTTAAAACTTCAAAAATCATTTTGTCTAAAAGTACTGGCCCGATTTGAAAATTATTTTGCACAAATGTTTTTTAGGACACTCTCAACGAATATTGTTCAAATATTTCCGATCCGTTGAAAAACATGGCCACCCGGGGGCGGTGCTTAGATTCCATATATAGGTGCATTGTTAAAAATCTTCTTGTCCAAAAGTACTGGCCCGATAAGAAAATTATTTTGCACAAATGTTTCTTTGGGCACCTTCTACCACGATTGTTGAAATATTTGCGATCCGATGAAAAACATGGCCACAAGGGGGTGCAGAGCTTGTTTCCTTGTATGTGAATTGTTTAAACTTTAAAAAAAGTACTGGCCCGATTTAAAGATTATTTGGTACAACTGTTCCTTGGGTAACTCTAAGAAATAAGATTGTTCAAATAATTATGTTCTGTTGAAAACATGGCCGCCAGGGTGCAGAGCTTACTTTCCTTATTATGTAAAGGGTAACAACTTTGAAACTTGAAGTTCTATTAAACCAGGTGAGCGATATAGGGCCATCATGTAATATATTATTATCTTTATTTAACTAAATCACCAAAACATCCTCATATACCCTTTCCGTCATATAGACGCCTCTGCAGCAGATGGCTTTTTTAAAACATAGTGACAAAATAAGAAATTGCACAAAACGTGAAATTCTCCTTTTGCCACAATGTTTTCCAATTTTAGTCATAGGTTATCCATTCAGTTCTAGATATTTTCTATTCTTTGATAAAAAATATGTTGAAAGTCGTCTGCTGCAGAATTGTTGTATGAGGGAAAGGATTAACCCTTCCCACATATACCATATGTGTAGGAGACTGCTCTTTAACCATATACCATAAACACAATGAGTCTCTAAAAAGATGGATGTATACTTATTGAATGGAGTTGAAAACATTGTGGCAAAAGTGGAAATTGCACATTGTGAAAGCAATGTTTAACTTCTGACACCATATTTTCAAAGTCGTTTGCTGCAGAGAAGTCAGAAAGGGTACCTTTTATAATTAAATGTTATTTGAAAACCAACCTTAACATAATTATTGCAGTCATGGGGAAAAGATACTGCTGCACAGAGGTTTCTTGAAACGTTTTGCACGAATTGGGGAACAGTGCAGAACCAGATATCAGACTTAAAGTGGAAAACATTGTGGCAAAAGGAGAAATTGCACGTCTTCTTATGTCACTATGTTTTCAATACGACCAGCCTGATCTAGATAAACACTTTGCATGATTTTTAGCTCACCTATGCACAAAGTGCAAGGTGAGCTTTTGTGATCGCTCAACGTCCGTCGTCGTCGTCTGTCCGTTCTACAAACGACTTCTCCTCCTAAACCAATTAACCAAATTCAAAATAATTTTACAGAAATGTTCCTTGGGTGGATCTCTTTCAAACTTGTTCAAAGAAATCTATTCCATGTAGAACTTTGGTTGCCATGGCAAAAAAAGGGGGAAATTAATCAAAACTTAAAAAATCTTCTTGTCTGAAAGTAGAAGGCCCATGCCTTTGATATTTGGTATGGAGCATCATCTAGTGAACCTTTACCAAGATTGTTCAAATTATAGGCCTGGGGTCAAAAATGACCCCTCCCCGGGGGTCACTTGTCTTTCATAGACTCATATAGGGGAAAACACTTTAAACATCTTCTTGTCTGAAAGTAGAAGGCCCATTCCTTTGACCCCAGGGGTCACTTGTTTTTCATAGACTTGTATAGGGAAAAAACTTAAAAATCTTCTTGTCTGAATGTAGAAGGCCCATGCCTTTGATATTTGGTATGTAGCATCATCTAGTGAACCTCTACCAAAATTATTCAAATTATAGCCCTGGGTTCAAAAATGTCCCCTCCCCAGGGGACACTTGTTTTTCATAGACTCATATAGGGAAAGAACTTAAAAAATCTTCTTGTCTAAAGGTAAAAGGCCCGTGCCTGTGATATTTGGTATGTAGCATCATCTAGTCGACCTCTACCAAGAATGTTCAAATTATAGCCCTGGAGTCAAAAATGACTCCTCCCCGGGGGTCACTTGTTTTTCATAGACTCATATAGGGGAAAGAACACTGAAAACTTATTAAGTTTGATTAAATCAGGTGAGCGATATAGTCCTAACCATCATGGTCCTCTTGTTGGTTATTCCACTGGTATTCCATTTATATTATTTTTTCACTGGGGATAGCATGGCTTAATGTGCAAAAGGGTTAAGAAATTATGCTGAAATGGTATGAAGAAATTTCACAATTCCTTTTCAAAATGTGAAATGAATTTCATCTGTCTGTGAAAATCACTTGCTTCGGAAGATGCAAATGGCGTGTCTTTCTCAAGTCTAAAAATATGCACATAAAAAAAGATTTTTGAATATTTAATTTTGACATTTATTTATGTAGTCTTAAAATGAAGAATTTACCACCTACATCCCTACGTCCCTGTCCTTTGTTTCCCCTAAAACAAATACATGATGTTGCCATAGAAACATGTTGTTATGGTAACATGAACAATTGCACTTTCGGTGTAGGGTACTTATTCTATTCTATGGTTGAACAAGGGTTTACTTAAATTTAACAAGAATAGATGTGCAGAAGAACAAGTACATGTATTTAACACTTTCCAACAGACAACTTTGGAAACATATATTAGCAACAATGTTAAAAACATTGTTGCAAAAGGAGAAATTGCTCAGTTTAAGCAATTTCTACTTGTGTCACAATGTTTTCGAAGGACGTCTGCTGCAGAGGCATTAGAAAGCATGTATTTGAGGGAAATGGTTAATGTTTACCCACAGGAAGAGGTGTTTGCAGCAGACAACTTTGAAAACATCCTGACAAAAGAAATGTCTCATACAGGGTATTTTCAGTTAATAAATAAAAAATTTGTATGAATGAAAGGGTTAACTAAATATACAAATACAACAACTTTATGTATAGGCCATAGACCCATTACAATGATATATAATACAAAGGAATGTCCTCGTCTAGTTGTGAGGTTGAAAAAGTAAACAATATATTATGTACATTATTAAAAGTTTACAAAAATCGTTATGGAAAATGTATTGCTCATTCTCATATTACACAAATATTATGACTTTTGAAACAACCATGGGAAAAGGTTAAACAGTACCGGTAAGTGTTAATTACATAATAGTATACATGTAATTATAATTTTGTGATCAGCTGGACGTCATTTTAATATATATGCTTTACATCGTGGGAACTTAGTTAGTATAACGAATGTGTCTGTTGTAGCTGTGACAGAATGTCCGTCTGTAGATGGTGTGCTTGTTATAAATAACTTGTTACGACTTGTACATTGTGAAGACATAAGTATGTTAAATGTTTGCGCTGTCACATTTTGCCAATATCTTTTAGGTATGAACTGCATTCTAATGTTATGGAGTTTCTCACGCTGTTACAAAAAAATGCAGTTCATTCTCTACGCCTACGTTACACAACTTAAATATACTGTCTTCTAAACTAATATGTCATGTCTCCCTGTTTGGACATAAAGCTGGTGACAAGGGCACCTTAAATTTGGCATTGCTCATTTAAACGTCCTAATATTTAAAATGTCTAAGTATGGTTCATGACAGATCAATAGTTTAAAAGACTTGTACATATGTAGTTTGTGACTTTCCTCTATAGATGAACACCATTCATGTTCTATGTTTTGAAATAGGCTAAATTCTGACTGATTTGATGATGGTATGTGCATGCTCTTGCAGTGTAGTAACTATTCACCTGAAATAATTGTGCAAAAGACCAATCTGTGCTGAAAATATACATATTTAACATTTTTTCCGTCACAATCTTTTAAAACATGTATTTTCAGTTATTATTTGTTTCCTCCAATGTTTTGGAAGAAGGCGCCAATATTCAGATCTGGTAAAAGTTTTAGAAATGTATGGGTCTGCATTATTAAATTTATTTCCTTTAATTTATAAAGTATTTGCCAGTTTGTTTTTAGCTCTCCTGAGCACAAAGTGCTCAAGGTGAGTTATTTTGATCGCCAGTTGTCGTGCATCAATCAACATCTTAGTCAGGGGTCCGGGCTATTTTGCCTTATATGGCTATATTGAAAACTTAAGTCTTCTCCTGAAAGTGTCAAGCGGATTTTCAAATCATTTTGAAAGAAATGTTTCTAGGGTGACCCCCTATCAGATTCCTTCAAGCCATGTTGATTGATTGCAAACTATGGCCGCCAGGGGGCAAGACTATTTTGCCTTATATGGCTATAGTGAAAACTTAAAAAAATCTTCTCCTCCGAAAGTGTCGGGCCGATTTTCAAATAATTTTGTAGAAACGTTCTTTGGGTGACCCATTATCAGATTCCTTCAATCCATGTTGATTGGTCGAAACACATGGCCGCAACAGCACAGGGCTATTTTGCCTTATATTGCTATAGTAAAACCTTGATGTTCCTAGGGTTGCCCTCTATCAGATTCCTTCAATCCATGTTGATTGGTCGAAAACTATGGCCGCCCGGAGGCCGGGGCTTAAATGGCTAAAGTGAAAAGAAAAAACTGGTGAGCGATCCAGGGCCTTCATGGCCCTCTTGTTTATTTGAAATTCTTTTTCATGTCACAAGTGTGTTGAAATAACCCAAGAATTCTCAAAAGCTAACTTTTAGAGTGTACAAGCCTTTTACAGTGGTAGAAATTTATTTATTGGGCATTTTGTAGCTCTTTAAATGATTATGTTACAGCAATGATGTAAATACATATTACCTGGTATATATTAACAGTTTTCGTCATATAGACGGCATATGCTTTCGAAAATTGATGAGCAGTTTCTTCTTTTGCCACAATGTTTTCAATATATTCAATTATTTAACTTTCATGAATAAAACTTTTATTAAATTTGCTTCAATTTATTTTCCTGCTTAAATTTGCTTCAACTTCTTTTCCTGCTTTACATTTTTACACCATATCTCGTTTTGAAGGTGCATTTTTAGCTTGACTAATGAGTAATCAGAGAAAATGAGAGCTATTCTACTCACCCTGTGGCTTAGGCGTCAGCCTTACACTTTGGTTAAGTTTTGCATGTGATAGACATCATGCACACCCCCCACCCTAATTTTTTTTTTTTACATATTCCAAATATTTTTTATGAAGTCGAGAGCAATTTCATCTTTTGTCACAATGTTTTTAAAAGTCGTCCGCTGCAGAGGCGTCAGAAAGCATCTATATGAGGGAAAGGGTTAAACATATTTCTAATTCTTTTTAAATTGACTTAAAAAAAAAATCTGAAAAAGGGAGGAATTGTATTATTGTAGTGTCTGTATCAATGTATTGTCAAACATAATCATAATATCCTAGTAATAATTTTAGTATTTAGCTAGACAGTGTATTCATAGAGATATTGTATACCAGTTTTAGAATAAAGATATAGCCTGTATAAAGAAGTATTCTGTTTTTATTAGCTCACCTGAGCACAAAGTGCTCAATGTAAGTTGTTGTGATCGCCTTTTGTCCGGTAACACCTTCTCTTCTGTAACCAGTGGGTCAATTGGGATGAAACTTCACAGAAAGCATCTTCTCAATGTCCTCACCAGAATTCCTTCAAATTGTTGGGATCCATGCAGAATTCTGGTTTCCATTGCAACCAAACGAAAAAAACGTAAAAAATTCTACTTCTCCAAAACTGGTTGGCCGATTTTCAAATAATTTTGTAGAAATGTTCCTTGGGTGACCCTCTATCAGATTTTCAAGCCATGTTGATTGGTTGCAAACTATGGCCACCAGGGGGCAGGGCTATTTTGCCTTATATGGCTATAGTGAAAGCTTAACAAAATCTTCTCCTCCGAAAGTGTCAGGCCGATTTTCAAATAATTTAGTAGAAACGTTCTTTGGGTGACCCACTATCAGATTCCTTCAAGCAATGTTGATTGGTCGAAAAACATGGCCGCAAAAGCACAGGGCTATTTTGCCTTATATTGCTATAGTGAAACCTTGATGTTCCTAGGGTTGCCCTCTATCAGATTCCTTCAATCAATGTTGATTGGTCGAAAACTATGGCAGCCCGGAGGCAGGGGCTTATATGGCTAAAGTGAAAAAAAACAAAAAACAGGTGAGCGATCCAGGGCCATCATTTTTCATGTCACAAGTGTGTTCAGATAACCCAAGAATTCTCAAAACCTAACTTTTAGAGTGTATAAGCCTTTTACAGTGGTAGAAATTTATTTATTGGGCATTTTGTAGCTCTTGAAATGATTATGTTACAGCAATGATGTAAATACATATTACCTGGTATATATTAACATTTTTCCTCATATAGACGGCATATGCTTTCGAAAACATTACAGCAAAAGAAGAAATTGCTCATGATGAGCAGTTTCTTCTTTTGCCACAATGTTTTCAATATATTCAATTATTTAACTTTCATGAATAAAACTTTTATTAAATTTGCTTCAATTTATTTTCCTGCTTAAATTTGCTTCAACTTCTTTTCCTGCTTTACATTTTTACACCATATCTCGTTTTGAAGGTGCATTTTTAGCTTGACTAATGAGTAATCAGAGAAAATGAGAGCTATTCTACTCACCCTGTGGCTTAGGCGTCAGCCTTACACTTTGGTTAAGTTTTGCATGTGATAGACATCATGCACACCCCCCACCCTAATTTTTTTTTTTTACATATTCCAAATATTTTTTATGAAGTCGAGAGCAATTTCATCTTTTGTCACAATGTTTTTAAAAGTCGTCCGCTGCAGAGGCGTCAGAAAGCATCTATATGAGGGAAAGGGTTAAACATATTTCTAATTCTTTTTAAATTGACTTAAAAAAAAAATCTGAAAAAGGGAGGAATTGTATTATTGTAGTGTCTGTATCAATGTATTGTCAAACATAATCATAATATCCTAGTAATAATTTTAGTATTTAGCTAGACAGTGTATTCATAGAGATATTGTATACCAGTTTTAGAATAAAGATATAGCCTGTATAAAGAAGTATTCTGTTTTTATTAGCTCACCTGAGCACAAAGTGCTCAATGTAAGTTGTTGTGATCGCCTTTTGTCCGGTAACACCTTCTCTTCTGTAACCAGTGGGTCAATTGGGATGAAACTTCACAGAAAGCATCTTCTCAATGTCCTCACCAGAATTCCTTCAAATTGTTGGGATCCATGCAGAATTCTGGTTTCCATTGCAACCAAACGAAAATGCATTATTATATACAATATATTGTAACACAGGCCGTACATTGGCTAACGGAAGCAAATATTTAACAAGAACACTACGTAACAAAATATTATCATACTTTTTTTTTTAGACGGTATTTGCACACTTAAGGCGAATATTCTATACGCTGTGAATTGAGATGTCAAGGAGTGGCTACTGTTTTATGTAGTAAATGCTTCCGTATGAAAGTACAGATTCTTTATAATCTGGAAATGAACGACTACTGGAACAATGAACTGCATTATTATATATAATATATTGTAATACAAATGTCGTACATTGACTAACCGAAACCAACTTTTAACAAAAACACTTACTATCGACAAAGTGATAGCTACTGTTGCTGGTTGTAAGTGCTTCTTTGCTGTGGAAAAAAATATGACAATATGACATGGGTAATCAATATTTCAATGTCACGAATTTGTATCATACCGTTGTACACGGTAGTTAACACATTTAAGGCGAATAAAATATTAACTGAATTATTATATATCATACATATTGACACAGAAGCCGCACATTTTTAACTAAAGGCTGCTTTTATTAATAACACTATTGCTATTGACAAGTAATAGCTACTGTTTGTTGCGGTACGTAATTATGTGCTATGTAAATAAATCAATGTTTAAATGTGATGAAAAGTTACAATATCTTTATACACGGCATCTTGCACACATAATATACTCATGGGAACATGCTATATAACTTAAATTGTCATAGAGTTGCTTAACATTGCTTCCGTTTGAAAGTATAGAGAATTTGACAAATGCCAGCGCTGAACGTAAAGGAATAATAGTCATAACTTGAAACCACAAAACTAACAAATTAGGCGAAAATATACCGAATGTAATAAAAGTGACTTAGGGGTTCTTTATAAGCTGGAAATGAACGACTACCTAAAAAATTAACTGCATTATTAAATACAACATATTGCAACACAAAGGCCGTACTTTGGCTAACGGAAGCAAACATTTAACAAGAACACTACGTCACGAAATATTATTATACTCTTTTAGACGGTATGTTGCACACTTGAGGCGAATATACCATACGGTGTGAATTAAAATGTCAAGGAGTGGCTATTGTCTTATGTAGTAAATGCTTCCGTATGAAAGTACAGATTCTTCATAATCTGGAAAAGAACGATAACAGGAACAATGAACTGCATTATTATATATAATATATTGAAACACAAAAATACCCTACATTGACTTACCGAAACCAATTTAAAAAAAAACTCTCTTACTATTGACAAAGAGACAGCTACTGTTGCTGGCTGTACGTGGTTCTGTGCTGTGGAAAGAAATATGACAATATGATATAGGTAATCAATATTTCAATGTCACGAAATGTTATCATACCATTGTACACGGTAGTTTGCACATTTAAGGCGAATACAATATTAACTGAATTATTAAATATAATACATTGTAACACAGAAGCCGCACATTTTCTTACTAAAGGCAGCTTTTAATAATAACACTATTGCTATTGACAATTAATAACTACTGTTGGTTGTTGTCCATACTTCTGTGCTATGGAAATAAATCAATTTTTAAATGTGATGAAATGTTATCATACCTTCATACACGGCATCTTGCACACATAACCCATTAATAGGAACGAGCCATATATCTTAAAATGTCATAGAGTTGCTTCTGTCTAAGTTAGACATTGCTTCCGTTTAAAAGTATAGATAATTTGGCAAATGCCAGCGCTGAACGTAACGGAATATAAATCATAACTTGAAACTACAAAACTAACACTTAAGGCGAAAATATACCGAATATAATAAAAGTGACTAAGGTGTTCTTTATAAGCTGAAAATGATCGACTACCTGAACGATTAGCTGCATTATTATATACAATATTTTGTAACACAAAGACCGTACATTGGCTAATATAAGCAAACATTTAACAAGAACACTACGTCACGAAATATTATCATACCTTTTAAGACTGTATTTTGCACATTTAAGGCGAATATACCTTACGGTGTGAATTAAAATGTCAAGGAGTGGCTACTGTCTTATACTGTAAATGCTTCCGTATGAAAGTATATATTCTTTATAATCTAGAAATGAACGACTTCTTGAACAATGAACTACATTATTATGTATATTGTAACACAAATGCCGTACATTGACTAACCGAAACCAACTTTTAACAAACACACTATTACTATTGACAACGTCATAGCTATTGTTGCTGGTTGTACGTGCTTTTGTGATGTGGAAAGAAATATGACAATATGACATGGGTAATCAATATTTCAATGTCACGAATTTGTATCATACCGTTGTACACGGTAGTTTGCACATTTAAGGCGAATAAAATATTAACTGAATTATTATATATCATACATATTAACACAGAAGCCGCACATTTTCTAACTAAAGGCAGCTTTTATTAATAACACGATTGCTATTGACAAGTAATAGCTACTGTTTGTTGCGGTACGTACATCTGTGCTATGGAAATAAATCAATGTTTAAATGTGATGAAAAGTTACCATACCTTTATACACGGCATCTTGCACACATACCCTACTCATGAACATGCCATATAACTAACATTGCTACCGTTTGAAAGTATAGATAATTTGGCAACGTAACGGTATAATAATCATAGCTAGAAACCACAAAACTAACACTTAAGGCGAAGATATGCCGAATATAAAAAAAGTGACTAAGGGGTTCTTTATAAACTGGAAATGAACAACTACCTGAACAATTAACTGCATTATTTTTTACAATATATTTTAACAAAAAGGCCGTACATTGGTTAACTGAAGCAAACATTTAACAAGAACACTACGTCACGAAATATTATCATACCTTTTTAGACAGTTTTTTGCACACTTAAGGCGAATATACCATACGGTGTGAATTAAAATGTCAAGGAGTGACTACTGTCTTATGTAGTAAATGATTCCGTATGAAAGTATAGATTCTTTATAATCTGGAAAAGAACGATAACTGGAATATTGAACTGCATTATTATATATAATATATTGAAACACAAAAATGCTCTACATTGACATTGGCTAACCGAAACCAACTTTTAACAAAAACACTATTACTATTTACAAAGTGATAGCTAGTGTTGCTGGTTGTACGTGCTTCTGTGCTGTGGAAAGAAATATGACAATATGACATAGGTTATCAATATTTGAATGTCACGAAATGTTATCATACTATTGTACACGGTAGTTTGCACATTTAAGGCGAATACAAAATTAACTGAATTATCATATATAATCATTGTTACACGTAACCCCTACATTCTCTAACTTAAGGCAGCTTTTAATAATAACACTATTGCTAATGACAAAAAAAAATAGATACTGTTGGTTGCGGAACGTACTTCTGTGCTATGGAAATAAATCAATGTTTAAATGTGATGAAATGTTATCATACATTTATACACGGCATCTTGCACACATAGCACACTTATGGGAACATGCTATAATGTCAATTATTGGAACATGCTGTATACTTTAAAATGTCAAAGAGTGGCTGCTGTCTAACCTTAACATCGCTTGCGTCTGAAAGTATAGATAAGCGCTGAACGCTGTGTATTGAAACCAAGGCGAAAATGTACCGAATATAATATAAGTTACTAAGGGGTTCTTTATAATCCGGAAATGAAAGATTACCTGAACAATTAATTGCATTATTATATACAATACATTGTAACATAAAGGCCATACATTGTCTTACGGAAAGAAACTTTTATCAAGAATGCTACGTCAAGAAATATTATCATACCTTTTTAGATGATATTTTGCACACTTAAGGCGAATATACCATACTGTCTTATGAAGTAAATGCTTCCGTATGAAAGTCTAACAAAAGGCAGCTTTTAATAACAACACGTTTGCTGTTAACAAGTAATAGCGACTTTTGGTTTCTGTATGTGCGTCTGGGCTGTGATACGAAATATGACAATGTGACATTTTAGATGTATTTTGCACACTTAAGGCGAATATACCATACGGTTTGAATTAAAATGTCAAGGAGTGGCTACTGTCTTATGTAGTAAATGTTTCCGTATGTAAGTCTAACAAAAGGCAGCTTTTAATACCAACACAATTGCTGTTAACAGGTATTAACGACTTTTGGTTTCTGTATGTGATTAGAAATAAGACAATGTGACATAGTAATCAATATTTAAAATGTCACGAAATGTTACCATACCATTGTACACGGTAGTTTGCACATTTAAGGCGAATACATTATTAACTGATTTATCATATTTAATACATTGTAACACAGAGGCCGTACACTTTTAAACTAAAGGCAGCTTTTAATAATAACACTATTGCTATTGACAAGTAATAGCTACTTTTGGTTGTGGTACGTACTTCTGTGCTGTGGAAATAAATCAATGTTTAAATGTGATGAAATGTAATCATACCTTTATACACGGCATCTTGCACACATAACCCATTTATCGGAACATGCTATATAATTTATAATATCATATAGTTGCTTCTGTCTTATCTTAACATTGCTTCCGTTTTGAAGTATTGATAAGTTGGCAAATGCCAGCGCTATGAGATATATCATGAGATATTGCTCGGACAGAAAATGAAAAAAATATTGAAAAGGGGGGATAACTTTTGAACAAAGTAGCCCAGAGTTATAATTCTTGCATCTTGCACATTGCACAAGGTTTCAAGTATCTACTACTGGTCGTTATTGAGTAATACAAGTCCGAAAAATCGACCAATCAGAAGCGAGTATTTCGGTCATGAGAAAGTAGTATCACTTGATTGGGAAAAAGAAAATATTGAAAAAGGGGAGATAACTTTTGAACAAAGTAGCCCAGAGTTATAATTTTTGCATCTGGTACAACTTCACATTGCCATCTATATATGTTCAAAGTTTCAATATTGTCTGACCAGCAGTTGATGAGATATCGCTCGGACAAAATTTTGGATAGAAGAAAAAGAAAGAAAGAAAGAATGAAAAAATAATAATAAAAAACAATAGAAAAACAAAACGATTCCCAAACTAGTTTGGGGAATCGTAATAATAATAAAAAACAATAGAAAAACAAAACGATTCCCAAACTAGTTTGGGGAATCGTAATAATAATAATAAAAAACAATAGAAAAACAAAACGATTCCCAAACTAGTTTGGGGAATCGTAATAATGGAATTACTTGGAATAAAACCGGAAAGATAATTCATTGCATAACTACGCATCTTGCTGAAATCGGTTGCCCGATTATTTTCTTTGGATAGGGTTGGCCATTTTTGCTGTCAAGGTTTTCAGTTTAGTTTAAACTTATTTATTTGACATCGATTGCGAAACAAGCTTTAAGCTTATATTAATCACGTTCGAAGTCTGCTTCCTGTATACTTAACCAGTACTCGCGACGTTTGTGTGGAAAAAACTCCCAAGTTTTATGGTTTAAAACAAAATTGTTGATAATGATTTTAGACAAACAAAAATACATAAATACGTACCTATGACATGCAATAGTTTGTCTGGAAGTTTCAGATGCTGTCAGTAACCTATCACATAGATGTGTGACACATATTTGCATAACCCGTGGCTGTCCAGTTCTGGGGCGTTCGTTGGCATAACCTCTATGTAGCAACCGACTTTTCAGCCTAGCAATGGTTGAAACATGGCAACGACAACGTCTCGAAACCTCACGTTTTGCCCTTACATCATCAAGCATCCCGATTGTCCTGTGTTCCAAACATGTTCATTCAGACGTGACATGATGGATAAAAACACTCAAGTTTATCCGTGTCGTTTAACCAACCAATATACTAAAGTAGTATGTACAGTCTGATATATAAATCGTCTTAACCACAATCAAACACCTATTGCATGGGCAAGAATGCGATTTCGTCACAAAAGAAGATAAGCAAATATGTGCTTACTATATAGTTTATCCGTGCAGTTTTACCAACCTATAGACTAAAGTAATGTGTACAGTGTGATACATAAACCATACAAACGGACTGTCAGACACTTTGTGCACGTGGACAACACGTGTTCGATCTATATCGTTGTGGAAGTGTAAACAGGTTGATTTATTGGCGTTTTAGATCTTGCTCTACACGTTTAGCGAGTTAGTCATTAAAGAGCATATTTCTCTGAATATACATTAATTACTATTCAAAAAGCTTTAAGCTGATATTAATCACGCTCGATGTTTGCTTCCTGGATACTTAACAAATACTCGCGCCGTTTGAGTAGAAAAACCCCAAAGGCAGAACTCGCTCATCATGGGATTCGAACCCGGGACCTTTGGTACAAGAGGCCGACAATTCAAAAGGGAATCTGAACATCAAATATGCGCCCGTTTAACCATTTCAATTTTTTATACAAGTTATGTAACTGATGCGTTTTCTTGTTGCATGTAATACAAAGGTAGCAATTGATTAAATTATTTTGTATTTGTGTGTGGACATTAACATTTAAAACGTCCTTCTTAGGCATATCCTTCCCACTTATCTCTGAATAAAATTCATAGACGTGGCAGTGGTATTCATTTTCAGTGGCTCCAGTACTGCATAGTTTGCATAATCTATTTTCTCTCGGTATGTTCCTCTGCCCTCCAGTTTCCTTTTCTAGTTCATGGCAAGAAGTTCTAAAGTTAACATAATCTAATATAAATGTCCTTATATTAAGTACATCGAGATAAGGCTCAAATGTAAATCTGGATTTACATGTGTTTGATATAACATTTAAGTTTTGCGTTTGAGTTTATAGTATAGATTCTGGCCATTTTTGTAGAAATAGTGCAAATAGTGTTCGAAATGAAAACAATTACCCTGTACTTTTCTAGAGCTTTAAAAAACGAGCCGTTTCCAACGTGCAATGCAACAGTTATGCAGCAAACAACTTTGAAAAAAATCTAAGAAAAAATGGTTTAATCCTTTTAAAATGAAAGTATAACTATTGAAAAGAGTTGACTCCATTCTGGCAAAAGGAAAACATGATCATTATGAGCAATGTTTCTTTTTGCCAAAATGATTCCAAAAGTCGTCTGCTACAGAGGCATCAGAACGCGTATGTATACGGGAAAGGCTGACTTAGGAATGGACTCTCATTTAGTAGTGAGAATATTAATAAACGAACGATAACCCGTGAAGATAGGTCGTCTGTCTATTGAAATGAATTACTTCCCTTCCACCACGTGCATCCAATAGTTATGGTCTATTTGATAAGGAATGATACCAGCACACATCCAAAGCTTGCAGTATACATTTTTGGTTCTGTGAACAGTGTGGATCTAGACCAGCCTCTGCATATTAACAGTTCACATCATAACACATACGAGAGCTTGTAACACATCTGTTGTCAACTTGTGTATATTCTGAGCAGACGGTGAAAACGTATAAATGGTACGAAACAACACTGTTCGGGAATGCCAACGTGTACATGTTTGTACGATTGATATAACATTATAGGTTCGGGAATACTAAACCCGTCGACATTAGACATGAATCAGCAACTTAATAACTGTCTTCTCATTTCCGATCTATAACAGTTTTAATAATTTTAATAATTGGATCACGCGGGTACAATTTAGATGTTGAAATCGACGTGTTGCCATTGTACAACACGATCAGCTTACAACTCGCATAATCTTTCTTTGTCCGTTTTGTTGTCATTCAAATATTTGTTTGATTAATTGATGTATTGTAGTTAACACCGTTTTCAACGATATTTCAGCTATATCACGGCGGTCAGCTCACCTGACCTGTGTTTTACTCATTGTTGGCACCCGTACTCAACCCAACCTGCTTTTCACGTACTTCCATATGAATATCAAATCCCATTTGTTAAAGTCGAATGAGCTAAGAACAATGATTTTTGTCAATCATCAGAACGATTTAATGGTGCGAAATCCGGGTTTTTTACTCACGACCTTTGAAACGAAATCAACTTTCAATTCAATCTACACAGTTTGATATGTGTTTGTGTCATGATATGTGTGTAACTATGGTATTTACAATATCTACTACCTTTCTCTCTTGTATTGTTTAACGCCGTTTTCAACAATTGTTTTGTTTTATTCTATGCCTATCGATGGATTATAGAGATATCTCAGTGAAATAGAAACCGGTAATCCACTTTTTGAAACAGTGAAATTAC
>JAUELF010105606.1:0-15645 GCA_031471495.1 Clinocardium nuttallii | reverse complement strand
ATTGCTCGTTTTGAGCAATTTCTTCTTTTGTCACTATGTTTTCAAAAAGCCGTCTGCTGCAGAGACGTCAGAAAGCGCCTAAATTAGGGAAAGAGTTAACAATTGAAATAATTTATAACAATTAGTTTCACAATGGATGTAAAGAAATTGATAAAAACATTTTTTTAACATTTTTCAGGTCTGAAATGGGAAAGAGAGAATGAAGATGATCTTAAAGATAAAATGGACTTTCCGAAACAACTTTCAACACATTATCCAAAAGATGGTATGCCTTTTACTTTAAATTTGATCCTAGCTATTCAGGTTTTTAAGGCTAAAACCCTTTCACACCTTCAACAAATCTGCAACAGACCAATTTGACAACAACTAGGTAAAAACATGTAAATATCCCTATCAATGAATGTAGCATTACTGAAAAAGTATGAAAACATTGTGGCAAAATGAGAAATTGATTGTTTTGAGCAATTTCTCCTTTTGTCACTATGTTTTTAAAAGTAGTCTTACATTCACTACATTCTTTTTGTGATGCCTGCCTTTGCAGGGTGACAGCTGTCAAGAAATCCTTGAAAACAACAACCATTTTAGCTCACCTGTGCACAAAGTGCAAGGTGTGCTACTGTGATCACATTTTGTCCAGTGTCCATCAGGCATTGGGTGAGTCATCAACAATTGCCTTGTTAACAAAATCTAGGTCTAATTGAAGGGGAATCTTGTTAACACTCTTTGAGGCCACATTTTTAACTTGAGCATGTTGAAATTTTATCAGAATGTTTATCTTGATGACATAGAGGTTAAACTTGATCAAATGTAGGGCAAGTATGAATATGGGTCATGTTGGGTCAAAAAGTACGTCTCTAGGTCAAATTGAAGGAAAATCTTTTTAAAGCACTCTAGAGGCCGCAATTTTTGCTTCAGAAGATTGACATTTTGTCAGAGTGTTTGTCTTAATGATATCTCGGTCAAGTTTAAATATGGCTCATATTGAGTCATAATATGTCACTAGGCAAAATTGAAGGTAACTATTGTTAACACTCTGGAGGCTGCATTTTTAACTTAAGCATGTTGAAACCTTTCAGAATGTTTGTCTTGATGATCTGTAGGTCTTGTTTGAATATGGGTCATGTCAAGTCTAGCTAAAATTCGAATATGGGTCATATTGGGGCAAAAACTAGGTCACTAGGTCAACTTTAAGGAAAGTCTTGTAAACCCTCTGGATGCTGCATTTTTTGCTTCAGCATCTTCAAATTTAGTCAGAATGTTTCACTTACTGATATCTAGGCCGGCTGAATATGGGTCATATTGTTTTAAAAAATAGGTCACTTGACCAAATTGTAGGAAAATATTGTTAAAACTCCGAAGGCCACATTTTTACATTGTGCAAGTTGAAACTTTGTCAGAATGTTTGTCTTGATAGTATTTAGTGTTTGAATACGGGTCATATCAGATAAAAAAAATATTTCACTATTAAAGCCAAATGAAGGAAAACTTATTAACACTCTGGAGGTTGAATTTTGAATTTTTGTCAGAATAATTAGAAATCACATAGCATAATTCAGGTGAGCGATGTAGGGCCATCTTGGCCCTCTTGTTTATCATATACAATCAGTTATAGTTGTATAAACAGATTTCAATGTACACTTGTTTATACACAAATGCTTGAGTTGATTTTCCTTAACTAAGTTAAGCAACACTTATTCATTTGAATCACATTTGAAAGACTGTTAAAACTTTTTTAATTTTCAGTGGAAAGACCAAACCTTGGTTGTAGGACTCTCATGAATCGTAATGTATCAAGGTTTATACCTGGCCTGATGCGGGATATGATAGACTGGCAGGTTGAAACACGTAGAAAGTCTGCAGCTCTCTTGTACCACGTTCTATTAAATAGTGAAGATTACATGACACAGCACATGGAAGTCGTAACATCAGGAATGTTTAGGGCCTGTGCTGATGATGATAAAGAAGTTGTGGAAGATGTGAGTTTTTATATATTAATTGTGAACAATGCCTTTGACATTAATATAAAAGGTACAATTTGGTAGATCTTTACATTTGGAGACAATAAATTTATTTTCTTATATCATAAAGTTCAAAGATACTAAGTTATAAAGGTATACCTCTTAATCAATTATAACAGGAGTAAAACTGTCTGTCTGAAAAAGTAACCATGGGCCTTGATGACTTTTGAATGTTTATTCTTTGGGGAAAAAGATTTCTGACATTAAACCTATTTTAGCATTACATGTATATACTTTGTTGCCGCCGAAAGCATTGGAGTTCTCAAATACATTTTGTATGTAGTTGTTGTTGTGAAAGTGACATGAAGTTCAGTCTAACACTGACTTTTCCAGGTCATTCAAGAATTAATTCTGATTTGTTACACATTTATTTCATTTATTATCATTTAGGTACAAAGATCTGCCAAGTTAATTGGTTATTTTGTGGACATTGAAGTTTGGACTAAACTTGTATTGAAGAGTATTCAACTGACCCAGTCTTACCCATCATTAATGGTATTATCAGCAATCATGAAAGGCACACACCAAGAAGTTATGAAGCCGTACATACAGGAAATACTAGATACTATCAATATACCGGATGTGTGTCATTCAGTACAGGTAAGGATCAATACTGGATACTTTCAATACACCAGACGTGTGTCATTCATTGCAGGTAAGGATCAATACTAGATACAGTCAAACTTGTGTGAGCGGTCACATGCGATCAGCGGTCACCATGTTAAAAAGTCACTTTAAATCCCTCCCAACCAATCATACACTATAATCTGCCTTGATCTGACAGCGTTCCCCTTTGAAACGCGGCCACCGGCTACACTATTTGGTCGAGATTAACTGTAATCCTATTGTGTATATCGGTTAACCAACACGCGACCCAGAATTGTCAGGTGTTTAATTATCGGTGTTTTATACATACAGGTAATAAAACTTACTGTGACAAACACATTATCAGGTTTTTTTTCCAAATGCCTAAGCTGTTCACATGTTAGCCGAAATCAGCCGATGTATGCTAAATGATAGTTGCATGATTCATCAACAAGAAGTTGCGATATTGGTCTTTTCTGTTTACGATGTCGGGCAAAATTGATAAATTGAAAAATAATTTTATGAGCGTTTTAGACCAAAAGACAGTACATTTATATATTAAAATGAAAGTTAATGTTCACTTTGAAGCCCCAAATCATTTTATAGTCCCATTTTAATATATTTTTTCCGTATACGTTATTCTGTGCAGGTAAACATCAACCTTTTGGAACAAGGTCACATGTAAACTGACCTTTTAAATTTTGTGGCAATTTCAATCAATTTGCATAGGATATTTTTTAACCCTTTCCCTCATATAGACGCTTTCTGATGCCTCTGCAGCAAACGGCTTTTTGAAAACAAAGTGACAAAAGAAGAAATTGCACAAAACGTGCAATTTCTCCTTCTGACACAATGTTTTCCACTTTTAGTCATAGGTTATCCAATAAATTAAAAAGATTTTCCATTTTTTGTCAAAATATGTTTAAAGTCGTCTGCTGAAGAATTGTCGTATGGGGGAAAGGGTTAACATTACCATTCACTAAATACTTCAAAGATACTTCCTGATAAGACTGCACCTTGGCTGGTTGCATAGACCTTAAGATCCATAGAAAGGAAAAAACATGCACTGTAGATGGTTTTCAACTGTATTTTACTCTTTATTTAATATTTTCCCTCATACCACGAATCTGCAGCAGATGACATTGAAAACATACCTGAAACCATTTGGGAACTCCCTTTAAATGATAGTTCAATAATTGAATAGAGTTAAGTCATGGTGACTAAAGGAGAAATTGCTCATTTTGAGAATATTTTTTTTGTCGCCATCTTTTTAAAAAGCTGCCTCCTGCTGTGGCGTCAGAAAGCATTTATATGAGGGAAAGGGTTGAAGTTAAAAAATGATGTTAAACTGATTGAGGTTTTAACCTTTACCATTTTAATGCAACTGCAACTGCAGCAAAAAATGTGGCTAAAGAAGAAACTGCTCACAACCCTTTTTGCTGCAAATTTGTTGTATACATGTGAGAAAGGGTTAAGACTTGCTTATAAAAGTTAAAAAAAAAATCATTATTCTGTATACAATTCATGAATGAATGAGATTGAAAATTTATTTGTGCATGTAAAACCTCTATTGTAAGTATTAACATTTGCATCAATTGAAATGAATGTATGTTTTGTTGTGTTATTTAAAATGAAAACAATGTTATCAACTCTGCATCAAAGCCTAATTTCCAATTTTGTCAATGGATTTTTTGCTCTTAAAAATACAAAAAATAAAAATATCATGAAAAAATGGTTAATTCTTTATAGTACTTCACATGGAACTTAAAGTTATCTTCTGAAAATCTGTTGTATTACATTGTACCTTACCAGTTGCAGGCACATTTTTGACGCATTAGCAGCAATTTATGTTTGAAAACATTTTCGCAAAGGGAGAAATTGCCCATTTTCTCCATTTGTTGCAATGTTTTCAACTCAATTCAAATGAATTCATTATTAATACTTTAGAAAGATTTTTTCAAAGTTGTCTGTCGCAGATTTGTTATATGTGGTTAAAGGAATTCAAATATGCTTGAAGTCTCAAATGTGTATCTATAATAAAATGTGTTTATTTTGTTATAATGTTGCAGATACCTGTTCAGCATCAGCTCCTCAGTTGTGTAGAATCTCTCATGGAAGTTTGTGAAACCGACATTACCGAGTCACCACAGTCCAGCCAATCAGTGTTCAACCTCTTACATACCGTCCTGGCCCTTCAACAAGGGGAGATCATTGTAGAAAAGGTAATTAACTCCTTCTTATATACAATATTTACCTCGACTATTCAAAGAATATGAGAGCTATACTACTCACCCTGGCGTCACCCTTCCCCACTATCACACCTATGTAGATTATAGTCCATATCTCAGTATTTATTTAATGCATTGCATTGAAACATCATACAACCCTACCCAACTATCACACCTATGTAGATTATCAAGTTAGATAACTCTATCCAGCATTTTATGTAAGTTATGGCCCTTTTTTAACTTAGAAATTCTGGTTAAGGTTTTGTGTGCAACTAAATTAAGAGTCCATATCTCAGTATTTATTTAATCCTTGAGGTACCCTCTATCAAGATTGTTCAAATATTACCGATCCGTTGAAAAATATGGCGGACCTTATTTTCCTTATATGTGCATTGTTAAAACTTAAAAAAATCTTCTTGTCCAAATGTACTGGCCCGAGTTGAAAGTTATTTTGCAGAAATGTTCATTAGGGCACCCTCTTCCAAGATCGTTCCAATAATTCTAATCCATTGAAAAACATGGCCGTCAGGGGGGTGGAGCTTATTTCTCTTATGTGCATTGTTAAAACTTAAAAAACATTCTTGTCCAAAAGTACTGGCCCAATTTGAAAATAATACAGATGTTCCTTGGGGTCTACAAAGATTGTTCAAACATTTCCAATCCGTTGAAAAACATGGCCGCCAGGGGGCAGAGCTGACTTTCCTTATTATGTCAAGGGTAACAACTTTGAATGCTTGAAGTTCTATTAAACAAGGTGATCGATTTAGGGCCATCTTGGCCCTCTTGTTTCAAAATGGACAATTTGTCTTGATTGTCTAGAGATCTGAGTTAAATACGTTTCACAACAGTATGCACATTATCCAAATTAAATATACACAATGTAACTTTTAATCCATGAAGTTGTATACATAAATTTAAGTATATAATATAACACAAAGTAACTTAATTATATATAAAAGTATAAAAATTTGCTTGTGCAAAAACAACAAAATGTAATGTTATATTGAAACCATTTTTTGTTTGAGAAAACCCCTTGTCATAGCGTTTAATCCCTAGTCATAGCGTGTGTTGTATTTTTACACAACGGGTAGAAATGTTCACTTTAATGATACTGTGTATCAAACACATGGCTGTCAATGTTCAAGGTCACTAAGAGCTCATACGTCTGTATTCATGCTTTTGACAAATAATGAACTCTACATGTTGCCCCCATGTATCTAGTTAATTACACGCTCCACTGTTTGCTACATCCCCCGCATTTCAGTACGTTAGTACTTTGATTTTCTTTTATCATATCAGCGGTGTTATCTTGTACTAGTTAATACAATTTGTCAAAGTTATCAAATTAAGCAAAGTGATTTCTAGGAGCAGAAAAGGCGTAGGTGTATGAGTAGCCTAAACAAACTAGCGTCACACTAAATGCCTATATTTTATAGTGTAGTATGTTCAAACATTTGTGCTAGCTTCACTCTTAACGGCAGATCATTCTTTCGAGTCAGGGGTTAAAGAGACACCCCTAGGGTATTGGTTCAAAGGTGTTTAAAGTCAAATAAACGGAAGCAGAATAACGTTTAAACATTCTATCTAACAGAATTTCACACAATCACACAATCTCAATAGATCCTTCAATGTTCGCCTTCATGTTATATCGCTGAAGATGTACCATCTTTATCTGTGTCTTTGTTGGAATGTCTTTTGCGCCGTTTTTCAACAGTATAAACGTTATATGACGGCATATCTGCGTAATTTAACAGTACTTCCGGTACCATAAGGACAAAATCCTCCTATCGAAAGAGTGTTTTGAAAAAGTCAAAGGCGTCTAAAAGTTGAAAAGGATTTACTTAAATCTAAACAAGAGACGCCACAAGACCATGACGTGTCTCATGTGCATGTGAATGTTACAAATAATCAGGATAAATTTACATTCCGTGATGTAGGGACATATTACAACAGGACACGGAAATATCCCGTGCTTCCTTAGAGATGTGTTGGT
Source organism: Clinocardium nuttallii (assembly GCA_031471495.1). Lineage (NCBI taxonomy): Eukaryota > Metazoa > Mollusca > Bivalvia > Cardiida > Cardiidae > Clinocardium > Clinocardium nuttallii. The sequence goes on along the minus strand of JAUELF010105606.1, from coordinate 8,821 downwards.
CACGACTATAACACATTGTCAAATAAGTACGCTTCGAAGATCATTTAGCACCATTCACATTCAAAATATGTTTATCGGTTTTTAAGGTTGAGTGATGCGGCAAAAAATGAGCCGTCCTGCGAGAAAACCAACATTGTGGACTCTGCGTAAAGTATCGACCGAGCATGTCGCACAGACACCCTTCGACTCCTGTGGATTTTCTGTTTCAGAAATCATTACTCTATACCTCTATGAGACGGAATGTGTCGGCCTGGATCAGTCTGCGCGCACTGGGTCGATAAATTACGCAGAGGCTATGGTGTTGGTTTTCATGCGGGACGGCTCAAATATACCCTTCTTGGCGTTGGCTTGTGATTATATCTAAAAAGGTACGCATGATTTACATGTAGTTGACAATAACATCAATTAAAATGCCACCTTGTTATTACCGATGCCATGTTAATGAAGTATCGGGTGTGTCCTTGGATATTCAGTGGATACGAAATAACGAACTCGGAAATGGTGCCCACAATCGCACAAACATGACACAGGCTTATGGTTAAAGTGCCATTGAATTGGTTTAACATATCGGGGTCACGTCTTGGCAACACGTCTTCAACAGACGACTTTGAAAACATCTTGGCAAGAGTATGTATACTCCTTATAAATGTATTCAAAACATTAGAAACAGTGTGGTTAACCTAACGTAGAAATTGTAATCATAGCCTTAGAAACAGTTGACAACTCCGTAAGTCCCAATAACAATTATTTTAAAAATAAACTCTACTTGTCTCCTGACGCGCCTAACCTATTTACCGTTGTCGCGATATTGTGACACCCCGGAAGGATATAGAGGTATCCTAACCTTTCTACGGGAATTGATGGACACGCAAGTCATGGCATCTGCACCAGTAACAACTCCCAATGGTGTCTAGGATTATGTAAACCCACACACGATCTTGTATGGAATTAATCAACCATTGATAACAAATAAACACATGCTGGCGAATGGTATAATATACAGAGAGTTTTAGTTCTGGATAGGGGCCGCTAAAATCCGTATTTGACTTCAAAAGCCTATGCCGTTGGTATTTAGATAATCGTCTCCTGGAGAGACTATTTTTTTAGCACAATAATATAGGCCTGAAGTGAATAATAAATTGGGTATTTGGGAGCAAAGAATAAAATACAACACGTTATTTATGCATCTGGTTTGTATCATCTAACATGCTGTAAGGAAGTTTATTTTGACATATGTCAAACAATTTTTCCGAATGTCTCTCATGCGAATGATATCTGTCTTGACATTTACATCTTTCAGCGCCTCTCTTTCAATATTTACATACTTATTATATAATGTCGTTCTAGTCGTGTCCCTGTGGTCCTAGGAACGCTCCATACACATGGCAGCCATAGTTTGATCCATACGAGCCGGCAAAATGGGTCTTAACAATTGCAGTCTAAGCAACTCTTGAGCTCCGGCAGTTTGGGTGGTCTTTGGTTTCATACCTTATATATTTCTTCTCCATGTCAATAATAGTTGTAGGACCAATATCATCTTTCCCGTCAGCTACGATATGACCTTAGCTGTTGAAAACAGCGTAAAACTCAATAAAAAAAGCAATCCTTCGACCTGTCGATTTCTTTCTTTCTTTTATTTGATTCTTTCTTTCGATAGGAAAGCACTCAAGTCCTCCGACAGAAACTGCGTATGGTTGTATTGTTAATGGCGCTGGCATACTGTTGCGTATCGTACCATTCATAACCTGGTATACGCTGAGACACGCTAGAAGTACGTTAGGCATAGGTTTTATACGTTTCAAGCACGGTCGTATACTCTGACATACGCTGGCTTATGGCGCTGTCACTCTGTTGCGTATCGTACTAGCGTATGCCAGCATATGCGAAATATCACGCATACGCTGGTATACGCTGACATACGCTTGGAGTACTTGAGGCATAGGTTTTATACGTTTCAAGCACAGTCGAATACGCTGGCATACGCTGGCTTACGGCGAGGCAGAAATTATTTTTTAAGCATGCCTAAAAAAGTGTGCGTATTTGGACGTATGGTTTATACGCAAAGCAGATGCAAGGCATACGCTGAAAACGCTCGAGTTACGCTAGAGGGAAGTTACTCATGGGTCGAGTACGCTTGTTATACGCTGACATACGCTGGCATGAAGGTGCATACCGTACATCTAGCGTATTGATGGTGCATGAGTAACGTAGTTATAACGTATGTCTGACGTATCTGCAACGTATATAGACATATTGGCGTATGCTTAACGTTTGAGTAACGTAAACATAACATACAACTAACGTAAGATTGGCGTATGGCAAGCGTATTTGTTGCGTATTGTCAGCGTTTTTAAAACATGTGTATATAGGATCCCATTTCTAGATATATATTCTACAGTTCTTCGTGGACTTATATTTGCACTTTGTCACGTGTTAGCGGTACGCTAGATATGCGCAGCTCATACGAGACTCATTTGTTAGCAAATACGCAGACGTCGCTGGTAATACGCTGGCGATACGCTTCTCATGCGATACTCATAGTTTCAATACGGTAAGTACATGTATACAAACAATTTTGTATTTTCAATGGCTTGTTGTGCGTATGAAAATTAATTTATGAATAATCTCTCATTCGCAATAGTGTGACAGGGCCATTACTTAGCAATAATAGTTAGATAAAAGGCGATTTAGCAGGGGGACTACACATAACGGTAAGATGTTGTAATGGGAATATTTGTCTGCATTTCATTCGAGTAAAATGCATAGACACCTGGTGTATTTTCTTTTTAATTTTACATCCATTTTGAAACGATATTTGATCTTATGTTAATCAGGCTTGATGTCTGTTTTATGGGAACCAAATCAGTACTCGAACTGTTTTTGTGGAAACATCCCCAAGGCAGATCCCGCTCATTACGGGATATGAACCCGGCACCTTTATACCAAGGACCGACTTTCAACCGCTGCACCACTGTCTTCGGAGGTATTGACAAACATTGTTTTTACGATATGTGACATAACTAACATCTAGGACATAAATAGTGAATATGGTCAATGACATAACAAAGGTATAAAATGCAGTTATGTAATAAATAAATAATATATCTCAAAAATTATATCAGTTCAATGACTTGTTACACAATTGGTTTTAGAAGTTGGACATTTATACATTTACACAATACGAAGAACCCTATAAACAGTCATCATTGGTGCACTGCACAATTTAATGACATTTTAGCCCATCCAGACTTTTCTCCAAAATAAGTCTTACTCCAAGTAAAGAATGGTAATTTTAACAAAAGTAGCGACGCTTCAATAATAAATGCAATACGAAATCAGGTGTGCATTTAGATTTACCCAAAACAAATTGTTTACCTGACAGTCATTTAGCGAAACCAACAAATCTGGACAACTTTTCTTGGTAATAGTATCGAACCACCCTTTGAAATTACAGTGTATATGTTGCAACACACGAAGAAAAATGGTCGCGTCTCGGGGAATAATAATGTGTATACTTGTTACCCAGATAAACACATCGATTAGATAAGTGTAAGTACTGCATGTATAAGCTCCACGAAACTTGTATTGAATTGAGTGAATCTGAATTCACCACAGGTCTTGGTGCACCCCATCCGCCCAGAAAACTCAGTCCGTATCGAAGCGGGTTGTAAATCAAGGGATTGATCAGTGGCGATTCAGATATGTATTTACAGACTGTGCATTCTGATCAGAATACATGCCATTTGTGTTAAAGCTTCTAGATCGCCAAACCGCAAGAGCTGAGTCGGTAGCGACGCGGGCTGTCAATTCGGGGGTTTTGAGTTCGAACCGAAGCTCGACCATCTTTCCGACGTTTGATAAAAGTCAATGCGACAAGCATCATTCGTCTTCCACCAATGGGATAACAGTCTATGTGGATAATAACCGAATTGCTTGGAAAGAACGTGGTGATAAAACCGGGAAACACATGGGTAGGTGATCTGGTCGCCGTGATATGACTGAAAAATTGTTGATGACGACGTTAAACCCCAATCAATCATTTGATCAATCGATCAAGCACCTAATCCCCTGTAATGGATGTGTATGAAGAGCCATAGGAATGCGATAACTTTCCGATTTAAGGTTTAGGAGCTACTGCGGTGGTAAATGTAGGTGAACAATGAAGGATATTCGGAAACCCTGGATACAGCTAAGGTCTTAATGCAACCAGGTATTAAAATCATGAAAAGGGACAAGGAAGTAGGACCAGTTGAGCTATAGTTCCGTCAGCAGAATCAACAGCAGTCCTTTTAATCATAGGCAGCCATTAAGTATATTGTGAGACTCACGGGTCTTCAACGATTTTACATATTATGCAAAATGGTGATGGAATAAAACCGTTTTGTTTTAATTGAACGTTAATTTTACGATCCAATGCATGAATTTAACATAAATTCTCAGCTGATACCGTTTAAGATTGACAGCAGATTTCAGTTAAGTTTACGACTTTACATTAGTTACTCCCACACGCCTGTCATGAAACGATAATATGTATCCACCATCATAGAACAGGGGTGATTTTGTGAGCAATCGTATCAAATCGGAGAAATGAATATTGTTTCTCCTGAAAAGTATGGTATTTATTTTTTGAAGTTTCGACAATATAAATGATCACCAACACTATAAGCTATATGACTAAAAGTTTTCAATAGAAACCTCTTCTTTATTTCTCGACAATGTCGAACCACGAAGGCTATCAATCCAGGGGTTCGTAAATTCAAATTCCACCACGACCATTTCTTCCTTCACTCCGATGACTGACTGACAAAGCTCATTCGTCTAACACCGATCAGCTTTTGAAATGTAGGAACGTAACCAGTTACCTTGGAAGAATGTAATGTAGAGTACATGTGTGAGAAAGCCATAAAACACTCGTTATATAGAAGTACCACCGTGGTATGACTTAAAACCGTTGGAAACTACAGTCAATCAATTTCGTCTGGCACTGAACCACTAAATGTGTCATGTATGTCAGGGCTGTTTCCCAAAATGCACAATTGTATGTTCATCTGAACTATCATAGGCTAAATATGGGAAATATAATTTTAATATATAATGTGCAGAACAAGTTCGGATGGGTAACGACTAGCGTTTAGGGGTCTTTTGCATCTGCGTTCAACAAAGAATCTGGTGAGTACCGTAACACCTCGATTATAAGACGCATTTCTCCCCTAAAATGCGAGAATGAACTTGGGGACGCGTCTTACTTACGAGTAAAAAAACCAATTAATACAATTTTAACTGACCAAGTCACCGACATTGAGAAGTCGCAGGCCTGTCATTGAAATAAATAGCGGTATTTGTTATGTGCATGCGCACAGTCTCCCACAAGTCTTCACTGTACACATGAATGTTGTATAAAGCCAGGTGTAACCTCGGATAAATATATAGAATTGTTTTGATACCAGTGTAAATTAATAATTCCGAGGACTAGATAAGGAGTAGTTTACTGGTCTGTATACATATGGAACCTCTCTATAAATGAAAGTGTAATTATTTAAAAGAGTGTGAAACTTTGAAACTACATCAAAATGAGAAAAATGCTCGTTTTGTTTTCAAAAGCCGTCTGCTACAGAGGCTTCAGAAAGTGTCTGCTTGTAGGAAAGGGTTAAATATATTCTCGACAATTGGCAGAAGATTAATGTGTGAAGAAGGATGGTCTAAACATGAGCAGAATGAATAACAAACTTGCAAGAGTTAATTTATTGTCATAGGAACGGCTTATTCCAAGAAAATTAGCCCTTTCCCAAATTCAAACACATTTTGATAAATCTGCAGCAGACGACTAACTTGGCAAAAGCACAACTGGCCAATAAGTAATTTCTCCGTTGGACTCAATGTGTAAAGATCTACTTAAACTTTGATAATTTCAAATATTGAGATATTCCAGATTTTCAACATCGTCTGTTTAATGTGTCTTGTCTGATAGAAAGGGTTAACGGCGAAAATTTACAAATAGTTTTTTTCCTCCTTATTAATACGCTTGGCGAAACTTTTCAATTAATAATGAATGTGTCATCCAATTGGAACAGATGAAAATCCTGATAATACGGAAAAAACTGATAAGAGAATTAGAAATTGCGTGACGAGATCGTGTCTAAATGCCAATCAACCCTAACTTTGTACTGTAACACGATTAAAATACGACAGTAAAGCACTATCTCACTTTACGTCAGTACAGAAATAAGTCAACCTACGACTGTAAGGAATTAAGTCAACTCAATTGTGTCATATGAGCCGTCCCACGAAAAAACCAACATTATGGCATCTGCGTAATGTATCGACCAGATCAGCCTGCGCTGACCGCGCAGACCGTCTCCGATGAATAGGGGTATAGAGTAATTATTCCTGAAACAGAAAATCCACAAGAGGCGAAAAGTGCCTGTCGGGGTTAACTTGCACGGCATGTTTAGACAGATCCGGGTCGACACTTTACGCAGAGACCACATTGTGGGTTTTCTCACGAGACGGCCTATATTTGAACGTAGTTTCTCGTTCAAACTCGTATCAATCTCTCGATTAGATTACACATTTTCTCTTTCCTAATAAGCACATACGTTTTTCTTGATTATATTTGCATACCATTTGAGCTTGTTGTCACCCCATATATTAATGTCACCAGATTTAATTGACCAGTGTGCTGCATCAGACGACGTTTGAAGATAGAACAACTTGTTAAAGGGGTTTGTGTTCTAAAAAGAACAAGTTCACAATTATATCTTTTAAATATCAATTAAATCTTGATTTCAATTCTTTTCCAAATGTCATATTCCCCCCATATATATTTCAGAGCAAACGACCCTTGCAATTTCATACCAAATAACATGTTGAATGTGTTTACCCGTTCCCTAAAAACAACAAATCTGCAGCAGAAGATGTTGAACACATCTGATCAAACATTTGAAAAATCTCTATAGATGAAAGTTTTAATTATTGAAAAGAGTTAGCAATATCGTCTACTACAGCTAGCAAGTATATGTACAATAAACGCGCCCGATGTCAGCTTCATGTAGACTTAACCAGTACTTGCGCCGTTGGTGTGGAATAATCCTAAATGCAGACCCTGCTCAACGCGGGATTCGAACCCTCATCCGTTGGCAATACCACTGTCTTCCACAGGCAGCTGTTTTAAAATATAACTGAAAAAGCTAAATTGCTATGAAGGAATCACTTGCATGTCAAAGCCAATTGAATTCTGAAACATAAAGTGAAAATAAGCAGACATTTGATCTGTACTCGTAGGAACCATGCATGGAGAATCCACGTGGATTCCCCGGAGTTCTATTCTATTATATGCTTGTCAATGGATTAGTGAGAAATGTCAGTTGATAACATTCCGAAAGTTAAACGATAGATAACGTTTTTGGAAACAATGTAACAAAAGGGGTGTAATTGCTCAAAACGAGCAATTTCTCTTTTTCCACAATGATTTCATCTCTATTCAATAAATAAACCTTTAGTTATATTGCTTTTTCATGTTTTGCCTATTGTCTTGTCAATGTGGTCTGCTGCAGATTTTGGTTTTGTGGGAAAGGGTTAGGTATAAACAGAACACGCATTCGCCAAAAAGGTGCGAAATCAATACTAGGCTAAGAAACGCGCCATGATAAAGCGCCCTCATCCATGACGGCCGCGAATACTGAAAGCTCTTTATCAAAACTCTGCCTTTAAACACTAAGAACACACGCATGAACTAACCTAATATATATACTTTATTCTGCTAATATGAGGATAAAGACCTGATGTGAGTTAAATTTGAAAGATTGTAAAAATTAACGATGTGTGCGAATACGTACAGTGAAGACCCGGGCTTTACGGTCTAGTTCAATGTCATGTAGTCCTAGCTATAATACCCTTAAATACTATACTTGTCTCAAATAATAATATTTATTCAAAGCTGTATTTAAACTTAGCATTTTTGTCAAAATTACGATCTTTATTTACATAAAATTGCATTCTGTTAGTAGTTTAAGTGTTTTCTCGAAGGCAATCATATCATAACTAAACACAGCATTTCGTCAAAATTATGTCAATTCGATCCAGATATTTTCTTAAAATTGCAATGAGCTATAGTAGTTTACGTGTTTCTCTAAGGTAATTTGTCATTCTAGTTTAAGCTCTAAACTATTTGTTAATTTAGTTATCGCAAGACAGAAATTCCCAACCCGTATATTTCGAATTACAATACGAAGAAATCATTTATCAACAAAGCCGTCAGATTTTGCCTTACTAAAAGGAGGTACTTTAATTAAGTGTGGCTTTACGTCGATTTCAGCAGTGTTTAACCTTTTCCTCGTTCAGACGCTTTATCCTCTGCAAAAGACGACTTTTGAAGACGTTATGACAAAAGGAGAAATTGCCCAAAACCAAACACGCTCGCTAACCATCAGATACCTTTTCCCACATACAACTTATCACAAGAATTTGAAAACATATTGCCCAAAATACGGAACATCACAAAGAATGAAGGTATAATTACTGAAAAAGTTGAAAATATTGTTGCAAAAGAAACAAAGGCTTCTTTTGAGTATTTTCTACTGTTGTTACATTGTTTTCAAAAGGTCGTATGCTGCAGAGGCGCCAGAAGGCGTCTACATGTGGGATACGATTAAAACAATGTAAAGCCTTTACTTAAGACTATTATCACTGTGATAGTTTTAAAAACTAATTCACTAATGAGTCCTAGGATTCCTGTGGTAAGACAGTAGTGCATATGTAGAGCGTCGTACCAAAGGTACCGGGTTTGAGTCGTGATGTGCGGGTACAGACTTTGGGAGTTCTC
>JAUELF010105497.1:0-15648 GCA_031471495.1 Clinocardium nuttallii | reverse complement strand
TTGAATTTCTCATACATATGTATATTGTCAGGCACCAGCTGGGGGTATTCATCACCTTCAGTGATATTTCTAGTTCAACAATCATTTATTTAAATCTTAGCAATAATATGATAATATAATTAAATTTGTATATTATTGGACTTGAATATTGAATGTTCCGAACTTATATAATTATCGTACTAATAATGATTGAACCATGAGTCACAATGCTTACTTCTACAATCCTGGATTCAAAGGAGGGAAGCCATTATTACCGTGTTTAAAGTATATTTTGTATGAACAAATTTGGGATCAGGCCCAGTCCTCACCACTACGCCACTGTCTTGATGAAGTTGTACAATATTGACAATTGCAATTACACACACACACACACAGTACCTATTCAGCTTTATTACACAGAACTGCCATAATCTGGACTTTAAGGGTTCATCTGTCAAGGTTTATTCACTGTTTTTCACAAAACTATTTCATTTCCAGGTGCCAAAGCCATATTCCAATGCCTTGTTAAAGGTGAACCTCAACCCAAACTGGAATGGTCTAAAGGACGATGGACCAAAATCAAACCCAACGACAAATACAATGTATTCAGAGATGAGAAGACTGGTCTAGATGTTCTGGAGATCAAGGATGTGAAGAACAAGGACGCCGGAACCTACACAGTGAAGGCATCCAATGAACATGGTACCGTCGAAGTACCAGCCACGCTAATTGTTACTTCTCTTCCGGAAGAGGCCGAAGATTGGGCGGCTTCCCTGTTACACAGGTGTGTGTCTCTTTAAATTTTAACTACATACAAAAAAATCTGTGGAAGACGACTTTTGATAACATTGTGGCAAGAGAAGAAATTACTCATGATGAGAAATTTCTTTATTTGCCACAATGTATTTAACTATTAAATATTCACTTTAACAGAATTGCCATATTTTACCCCAGATGTATTCAAAGTCGTCTGCTGCAGATTTGTTGTATATTGGGAGAGTTAAACTTTAATTTGTAGATCTATATTTTATTTCATAATGAATTACAGATTAACTTTGTATAAAGCTGTACTATGTTGGCTTTAATATTCATCAGTCATAACTACATTTTATGTACAGATTTGCGTGAAAGCATCTGTATTAAGTTGGGGGCTATTATATGTTTGAATTCTGTATTACAGAGAATACGATAGAGAGGACGCTGAGCTCACAGCAGACTGGGTACCAAATCTCCGCCACGTTGAAGAGGAGGAGAAGTCTCTCGAACTCATTGAAGAAAAAGAACTCATCATGGAGAAAGATGAACCAGTTGCCTTCCAGATCTTACAGAAACGAAGGATGTCTGAGGTAAGTCAACTTATAAATCCTCTTCAACTTGCAGATCCTCTCTGATGCCTCAATGTTTTCAATTCTTTTCAATAAATAAACATTTAGTAAAAAAATATGGAAGCTCCATAAGATACGACAAATAAGAAAACAATCATTCAATGTGCCACAATGTTTTTAAAAGTCATCTGCTGCAGAGGCATCAGACAGTATCTGTATGTGGGAAAGTGTAAAAGGGATGTGATTGCAAACTATTTCTGCAGATGACTTTTTAAAGTGTTCTGTCAATATTTTCTTCAGACTGTAACATAATACATCAGTAAGATGGTCAATCCATTACCTGTCATTATATATACAGTCAAACCTGTGCTAAAGACCACCTTGAAATAGCAATGCCCTGTCTATAGTGACCATACTTTTAGTTACCAAAATACTAATTTTCTATCAAATTTGAAACTGCGAGTATAGACCACCTGTGAAGAAAGACCAGCATTCTTCCAATTGGTGGTCTTTAAACACAGGTTTGACGGTATTGTGAATGCTTTTTTGTATTTTGAGCCTACATAATATATAACGCATCAATCTACCAAGTACAGTAACTAATAAAAACATGCCTTTTTGTTCACCAGTTGGAGGCTACCAAGAAAACACCAATTGAGATCCAGCCAATGGAACGTGAAGACATTGACCTACAGATGGCAGCACCTACCAAGACAACCAAGGAAGAGGCCCCATCAGAGGAACTCGAGAGAACGCCCTACAAACGAGGAGAGAAGGTCCTTTCACAGGACGAGCTGGATACTGCTGAACTTGTCATTCCTAAAGTGAAGGTAAACTTTAAAAAAAAAATTGATAAAAGTGAGACTGATTGTTTTATATATATACTAAAAGTAAGAAATTTAATTAAGTAAATTAATTTCATTTAACCAAGTTTATTTAAAGTTGTTGTTACATGAATTGCATTGAATTCTACATTCATAAACTGTTCATTTTGAATATTACAGTGGGAATGGTCTGTTCCACTCAAAGATGTTTCCGTCAAAGAGCTTGAATCCGCCCTGTTTGAATGCGAGTTCTCCGTAACCGACGTCAACACAACATGGACCGTCAATGGTGAGCCTGTACCGGAGGCCAGTCCCAAATACGGCATCACATCCGAGGGCAAGAAACACTCCCTTAATGTATCGCAGAGCCGCCCTCGTGACCAAGGGCCCGTGACTTGTACCTATTCGGATTATACAACCACAGCTAATCTGACAGTGGAAGGTAAGTCTCTTTTCCACATTAAACAAATCTGCAGCAGATGACTTTGAAAAGATTTAAAAAATTTCCAACATACAAACGCATATTGATGCATCTGCGGCAGACGACTTTTAAAACATTGCTGCAAAAGGAGAAGTTGCTCATGATGAGCAATTTCTCGTTTTACAACAATGTTTTCAACTCTTCAACAATATACTTTCATTTGTAAAGCTTTTCACATATTTGCCTAGATGTATTCAAAGTTGTTTTCTGCATATTTGTTGTATATGGGAAAGAGTTAAACAAAAATGTGGAAAATCTCTAAAAATGAATGGACAATTATTGAATAAAGTTATAAAAATTGTTGATATGAGTGTTATTAATAAAAGCTTAAAGCTTGTTTCATGATCAATGTTAAATAAATAAGTATAAACTCGTGGTAAATTGTTAATAAACTATATTGATACAGTGCTTAAATCATTGGGGGGAGAAAAAAGAAATACTCCGTTGATAAAGTTTTCCTTCCCCAACAATGTTTTTGAAAGTCGTCTGATGCAGAATAGTCTAAAGTCTGCACTAGGAAAAAAGCCCTTGCCAAGGAGTTTACCTCTAAAGTAATTTTCCATTCTTCATTACCAGCCCTTACCAAGGAGTTTACTGCTAAACTTGACGACACCATGACTGTTGAAAATACCGAGGCCTCTTTCACATGTACAACAACGGACACAGAAGGCGATGTCCTTTGGAAGGTTGATGGCAAGCCTCTACCGGACTCAGACAAATACCGAACACGTGACGAGGGTATGTCTCATACCCTAACCATATCCGACCTGACACCGAAAGATTCCTGTGAAGTATCAGCAACATTCGGTGATCAGACAACATCTGCTAAACTTGAAGTTCAAGGTACAGTTAACCCTTTCCCTGATACGATAATTCTGCAGCAGACAACTTTGAACATATTTTGTCAAAAAATATAATATCTCTATAATTGAATGGTTAACCTATGACTAAAAGTGGAAAACATTGTGGCAAAGGGAGAAATTGCACGTTTTGTGCAATTTCTTCTTTTGTCACTATGTTTTCAAAAAGCCGTCTGCTGCAGTGGAGTCAGAAAGCGTCTATATGAAGGTTAACAGATTTTCATCTGTATTATACAATATGAAACTTAGACTTGATTTGTTTACATTGGTTTAACAGATCTGTTTCTAGCCTAGTACTGGTTTGTTTACCCAGGAATAATGAATAAGTGAACAGTCACCATGATATAACTGAAATTGAGTTGAAATGGTGTAAAACCCAATAAAACAAAAAATTCTGCATAAATGAACTTGCAATTAGACCACCTGTGAACAAAGAACATATTGATCTCTTCCCATGGGTGGTCTTTAAACACAGGTTGAACTGTATGTTATTACATGTATAGTGTTTATTTGTTTAAGAAACATTACATTTTTGTTCTCATTCTTTCAGAAATCACAGCCGACTTCAAGATACCACTTTCTGACATCTCTGTGTTGGAGAAATCCAACGCAGAATTCACATGCGAACTTACACTTCCTGTTGACAATGTACGCTGGTTTCTTGACGAAGTTGAACTGCGAGAAGGTGACAAAGTCGAGATTATCCGCGAGGGTACCGTCCAGAAACTCGTCCTGAAGGGTGTGGATGTCACATCAGAGGGACAGGTGTCGGTTCTCGTAGACAAGAAGAAATCAACGGCTAATCTGTTTGTACAGGAACTATCTCCAGACTTTGTTAAACCATTAGCCAATGTCGCAGTCAAAGAACGTGACCAAGCTGAATTCATTACAGAAGTGAATAAGGAAGGTATTACCGTGAAATGGTTTGTGAAGAACAAAGAGATTGAAGAAGACGATAAGTATGAGATCTTCGCTGAAGGCAAGACTCACAGACTGGTTATCAAAGATGCTCTTCTACCTGATGCTGGTGAAGTGACGGCTAAGGTGGAGAGTAAGACACAGAAAGCTGAGCTTACTGTTGAAGGTAAAACTGTTCAGTTATTTAAATTCTACTATTGGAAAGTTTATTAACATAATACTAATACAGTCAAAATCTTTGTTTTAAGACCACCAATGGGAAGAGAATAAGCTGGTCTTTGTTCACATGTGGTCTTTAATTACAGGGTCATTTATACAGAAAATGAATAATTGGGAAACTATAAAGTATGGATTCTATAGACAGAGAATCGCTGTTCTAAGGTGGTCTTTAATTACAGGGTCGTTTATACAGAAAATGAATATTTTGGAAACTAAAAGTATGGTCGCTATAGATAGAGAATTGCTGTTCTAAGGTGGTCTGTAGCACAGGTTTGACTGTAGTCTTGTTTTGATATTAGTCTATTAACATTCATACATGACGTGTTAGTAAATAATTCAGGAAAGAACGTGATATAACTGAAATAATGATAAAGACAGCATAAATACACAAATTAAATTTTACTTCAAACCTTTCCTCCTTGCAGCTTATTTTAATATATCTGCAGCAGACAACACTTGAAAATATTGTGGTACACAGAGAAATTGCTCATGATGCTTTGTCTTCTGCTGCAGAATGTGTTGTATCCAGGGGGAAAGGCTTAGTTATAATATAAACCTCAATTAAAATCTGTTACAGAAGTACCAGTTGAATTTGTCGCAGAGTTGTCTGAACAACATGTTGAAGAACACAAAGTGTCCTACTTCGCTTGTGAAGTCAACAAGCCCGATGTTACCGTCACTTGGCAGAAGAACGGTAAAACCGTTGTGCCAAGTGAGAAACACCAAATCATGGATGATGGTACCACACACACACTCGTGATTATGGATACCGACCAATCAGACGTAGCGGAGTATTCTGTTGTCGTTGGTGACCAGAGCAGCTCAGCTAAACTACATCTGGATGGTAAGTGATTTTACCAACTACTATTTTCTGTAATGTATTCATTCTTAATGTTATCCTTTTCCACTTTTGGATGCATTTTGACGCATCTGCGTCAGACGACTTTTTAATACATTGTGGTAACAATGTTTACTACACATTTGAATATTTATACTTGGTAGAGATTTTCCATATATATAAGTTTGCCTTGATGTTTACAAAGTATTCTGTTTCTTCTTCTGAATATTGCTTTGTCTATAGATGGAGTGTCACACTCTACAATATTATAAACATTATAGTTAACGCGTTTTGTCTTATAAAACAACAAAAGTTTGATATCTGGTTTTAGAATAGAATTATAACTGTGATTTGTGCTTGAGTGCATTTTCCGTCATGAAGAATGATTTGTTTAATATTATGTAATGTTTTTTGTTTTATTTATTGAACAGACTTGTTGTACATGGACATAATTCTGTGTTACACTGTTTGTCAGTTTCTGATTACATGCTCAAAGGATGGTTTTATTTACTTTCATGTATACTGAATAGTCACAGTGAAAACAAACATTGAAAAATTAAAATACTGCCAACTGATCATGCATTTGAACGCATCTGCAGATCACTGACAAAAGGAAAACATGCTCATTAATGAGCAATTCTCCTTTTGCCATAAAGTTTTCAACTCTATTCAATGATAACATTTTCATTTAGATTTTCAACAGCTTTGCTTAGATCTTTTCTAAGTCATTTGCTGCAGATTTGTTCTATGTGGGAAAGGATGAATTTGAGCAAGATCAACTTGTGGCTTTGGTCAGTCTCATCAGGGGCTTTCCTTTGATCCTTTCCCACATACAGCAAATCAGCTGCCGCAGACGACTTTTGAAACATTTTGTCAAAACTATGAGAAATCAAATGGTTGTTTTCCTTTACCATGGCTCATAGTTTCACCGATATGAGAATTGAAAAGATTTAATCTAAAATATCTTTGTACCACAACTGAATTTAAATTCAGATCCATTGATTTGCTATTCCACAATATTTATCACATGAATGGGTGAAGGTGGATATTGTGCATGCATTTTTATTTTCTTGGGGATGGCAATATGCCGTCATGCACTGGTGGCCAAAGGAACACAATTTGATTATTTGTTAACCGTTTCCCATCTGCAGACGCATTCTGACACATTTGCAGCAGACGACTTTTGAAATCATTGTGGCAAAAGAAGAAATTGTTCATTGTGAGCAATTTTTACTTTTGCCACAATGTTTTCAACTCTTTTCAATAATTACAGTTTCATTTATAAAGATTTTCCACTGTCTTAGATGTGTTCAAAGCTGTCTGCTGCTGATTTGTTGTAAAAGGGAATAGGTTAAAGTACATTAGGTTGGTCAAAGGTCTAGATAAAAACAAGTTAACTTCTTTTGAACTCAAAATCTCTTATTGCAAAACCGAACCCTATATATTATTAAAAGCGTAGTCAAAAGAATAGTCTAAATGTGACGACTATTTTGAGTACCCACAACATAGATTTTGAGTGTCAAATAAAGGTAATAGGGCAGTTTATTTTGTTATATAATGCTGTATTTAATTGTTCAACTCATTTCCAATGTCAGATTCAGCTATCATATTTTACTCTGTGATATTTATGCTTTCCCACATACATATACATTTTGACATGTCTGCAGCAGACCTGTGGCAAAAGGAAAAAAAGTGAATTGTCCTTTCGCTATTCATTGTATGTGGAAAAGGGTTAATATTATGTAAAAAGAAAACAGAGAAATATTCACAACTCATTTTATATTTTAAATATATTAAATTATTTAAAAGAATCCTTCTAAATACGTAACCCTTTCCCACATATAGACGCCATTGCAGCAGACGACTTTTGAAAACATTGTGGCTTCAATAATTATACTTAATTGTTAAAAAAACCAATCCATAATTTTTGCCTAGAGGATTTTTACCGATCTGCTGCAGATTTATTATATGTTGGTAAGGGTTAAATATGTAGAACTGATGGTTTAGGTTGGAAATGGGTTGAAGCATGAAAAGTTGTATCTGCAGGCACATTTAATAACAGACAAAATTGCTTATCATATTATAGTGTTTCAAACATTAATTTCAGTTTGCCTAATATTGCACATTATTATGAAAACCTATAGTTTGGTTAACAAAGACATGGCTTGAACTAATTTAGACACTTATCTCTATTGAACAGCTGTTCTGTTTACTGTTTACCCTTTGTGAGCAATTTATCATTTTGCATTAAAGTTTTGAACTAAATTCAATGAAAATTTACTTTGAACTCTGAATTGTAGAGATTTTTCTTATGTTTTAAAGTCATCTGCTGGAAGGGAAACATTAAACATGTTAATAGGCTTTTATATTTAAGTAATGTAGAGTAAATTATTAATTTTGGCAATACAATATGTATACATGAATGATATGTGTATATGTATGAATTAATTTTTGATAATTTGAAGAATATTCAACAAGTTTATCTTCAGAAGGCTGTAAATTAGAATGCCAATTGGTGAATACTTAAGGTGTGCCTGTAGTATTGAATGACAATTCCATACCTTAATTACAATCACTTGACCCTTATTCCGCTGAATTTATGCTAATTAATTATTAACTCATTTCCGCACACATAGATATTTTTAAAGTCGTCTGCTGCATATGTGTGTTGTATGTGGGAAAGAGTTGGTTCAAGTATGCTCAAGCAGGATGAGGGTTAAATGGTAGATAAATTAAATGTTAACAGTGCATGCATGATCCATTACTCAAGAATTTACTTACTTACCAGGGCCATTCATATAGGCACTTTTAGAAGACTCCATAGCAGACAAATTACGAAAACATTTTGGGAAAGGAGAATGGCTCATACTTGATCTGTTTCTACTTTTCCTGTAATGTTCATTTGCGAAGGTTTTACCATTGTTTTCTACAATTTTCTTTCAAGAGGGTTTTAATCCTTTCCAACAGAATGATGATTTCTGAGACATCTGCCCCAGATATCATTTGAAATCTGTGTGGCAAAAAAACGGAATTGCTCATAATGAGCAATTTTACCTTTTGCCACACTGTTTTCAACATTGTTAAATATCTTATCTTGTAATGATAAAGATTTACCATAATTTTACCAGCATGTTTTCAAAGTCGTCTGCTGCCATTTTTGTTGTATGTGTGAAAGCGTTTAATCTTTCCCTCATACGACAAGTCTGCAGAAAATAGAAAATCTCTATAATTTAATGGATAAACTATGACTAAAATGTTGGAAAATATTGTGGCTAAAGGAGAAATTGCATGTTTAAAAAGTAATTTCACTATGTTTTCAAAAAGCCGACTGCTGCAGAGGCGTCAGAAAGCGTCTATAGGTGGGAAAGGGTAAAATCATTATTTACAGGAAAACTCACAGGGAATGCATGATGTTGCATGATGTATGTTACTCGGTGTTGTTTACAAATCCCTTTTATCTTTGCTTGCCTTGCAGGACATGTACTGAACAGCATGCCAGCCCAGTTTAAAACTCCGTTACAGCAGACCTTTAAACGTAACAATCAGTCCGTCACATTCTCATGCCATGTGTCCCATTCGGGAGCAAAAGTCACATGGTACAAAGACAGCATAGAAATAAACGACAGTCATAAATACACTATAACCCAGTTGGGTAGTTTACAAAAGTTAAGAATTGTTGATCTTGATTTGAACGATGAAGCCGTCTATATGATTAAGTTAGAGGGCAGTGAAAAAACGTCCTCCGCTATGTTGTTCCTAGAAGGTCGGTAGCCAAAAGAGACATTTATTTTTCCCCCGTAGACTTTTATAATTTATAAGTGTGTGTGATTCACTTTTAACATTTGCACATGAGTAAAGGTCAAAGGCAGGGAGCTTACATAACTCACATGGACAGTGTGCACTTTACACATTACACATGACACAATTACACATTACACATTACACATTATTGGGCATACATTTATGTATACACATAAATCATACATATAGAATATCATGACAGATGACAATTATCATATATCATAAGATAATTTCAGATAAGTTCAATCTAGCATGAAATGCATGTATATATAAAGTATATATAATATATTATAGTATTATTACCTATCTATTACATAAATGCTTTGTTAACATTTAATAATTGTTTTATGCACAAATTAACTAAAACATGTAAATATTAAGTTCACCAGGATGTAGGGCTGTATACTTGGAGAGCTTTTCATGTAACCATATGTCTTTTAGCATTGGCACCATTGGTGGGTTTAGCAAAATGTTTATGTTGTTAGGTTTTAAATTTTATTAGAAAACATGGCTTCTGAAGTCTTTGCGGAACTTCTTTCATATTTATAAATATGGCCCCACTCGGTGAGCTGTGTTGTCTACAGAATTCTCTTATTTGTTAATCATTATGCAATACATATAGTTAATATGTGTAAAAAAGTGTGTATATATACATTAAGTGCTAGTAACCAAACATAGGACTGTATATAACAACAAACTTCTTATTAACAAAATTATATATTGTAAATACTCAAGACATTTGATACACAATTTATATTTAAAATACACAGCACTATTTTTATTCTGCTAACAAACAGCATGCTTAACGTATGTTAATCAGTTTAGATATGCACTTGGCTTGAATGAACACACTATAGGGACTGGGATAAGTTTCATTGGAATAGCAAATGTTAACTTTTTTTTTTAGGAAAAATAAGCTTAATTCAAGAGAACTGAAAGATAATGGTGAATGCCTCATTTACTTTGTTTACCTGATATTGAACTATAACGAATGTCGCTGTTTTTTATTAAATCTCTCATGGTATGTAATTAAACATTTTGAAAACATTATGGGAAGAGGAGAGATGAAACAATTATTCTCCTTTTTCTCACAATTTTGTATAAGTTGTTCGCTGTTTACCATGTACAATAAGTCTGCAGCAGACAATACACTTGTTTATAAGTGGGAAATTAAAGTATCAAAAATTATTTTTATCAGGTAGACAATAAATGAGTATATATATAAAACAAATACACGTTTCACTGAGCATGACCATCAAAAACATTCATCGTTTCATCTACCCTAACACCTCACAACCTTTTCCATGCAACCTCTGATTCCAGAAATTCCCATTAACCTCTCTCTAAAACTAAAACGCGACAAGAAATATCATTACGACACGAAAACCACCGAACACATGGCCTCCTTTCTCTGCAAGACCTCAAAAGCCTCCATCGAGGTGACATGGTACAAGGATAAGACTGAGTTGAGGCAGTGTCGTAAGTACGAGATCGATAAGACGGGGCGATATCACACCCTCGCCATTCACGATCTGTGCGTGGAGGACTATGGTGATTATGTTGTGGAGATTGGTACTCCGAGAATAATGCATGGGGCTACACTACTAGGTTTGTTTTTTTGTTTTGTTTTTTGTATGTTTAATTAATTGAGTCATGTCTTACAAAAAACGACATCTTCGAGATGTTATGCATCAGATCATCTCTTGAACATCTTGTAAGCCTCTTTCCGATGTTGGACAAAAGTCAATGTGACATGCATCATTGACCTTCAAGCAATAGGTTAACTGTCTTTGTTGAAAAACAGATAGTTGCAACACAGGCTGTCAATCCAGGGTTGTGAGTTTGAATCCGAGCTTGGCCAACATTCTTTCCAATGTTTGACAAAGTCAATACAATAAGCTTGATTTGTCTTCCCCTAATGGCCTAACAGTGCATGTGCAAAAGCAGCATGTTGCTTGGAAAAACCCATATGTCGAACACTGGTTTTAGAAAGCAAAAAAAACATATGAGTATGTGAACTGGCCTCCGTGATATGACTAATAAATTATTGAAAACTGTTATTAACCAACCAATTAATCAATCAATCAATCTTAAAGCTTGTAACCACAACCCGGGGCAGGCTATTTGATTTATATTATCATTTATTTCAAAACCTCTGAAGTTTGGTTTGGTGGGCGTTTGCTCTGGTTCAAAATTATTTTTGGTTTGGTTTTAAATTTCCTCTTTGTTTGCATCATTTCATTATACAATATAAACTATAGTTGATGACATTTTTTGCATGATGCTTGGAATGATTTTTTGCCTACATTAGCAGTACAGTAAAATTAATGATGCGTTTTGCATGTATCATAAAATATGTGACATATAAAACAACCTTGTACAGCAATGTGGTCTGAAAGCATGAGTTTATCCTTTATTTACAGTTCTAAGAATGAAGAAATTTACAAATAGACAACACATCTTCAGCAGACGACTTTGAAAACAACTGGGCACATTTATGGAAAACCTAAAAATGAAACAGTTGAAAACACTGTGACAAAAGATAAAGCAAATTCTTCTTTCAAAAATGTTTTCAAAAGTTGTACCACAGCAGAGGCTTCAGAAAGGGATAATTAGAAAAATGAGGCATTACTTCTATCATTCAAACCTAATACTTCCCCCTTTCAGAACCTCCAACACAGTTTATTATTCCCCTCCAAGAGGCCACATGCCAAGAAGGACAGGAAATCACGTTCACATGCGAAGTGGCTGATGAAAAATCTCCCGCCAAATGGTTCAAAGATGGTTCAAAGATTGAACCTTCGGAGAAGTATTTGATGAAGAAGGAGGGTCGCCGCCATTCCTTGACAGTCAAGAATGCCACAATTGATGACAGGGCAGAATACACCATCAAGGTCAAGGACAAAGAAAGCACTGCACCTCTCTTTGTTGAAGGTAAATAAATTGCATCAAACATAATGGAGTCAGCTCAGGCCCCAAAGCTATAGAACTGTGAAAACTTCTCTGTGCTCAGAAATGGATGTTTAATATTTGCTCCAAAGGAGCGTCAATTTTAGAATGAATTTATTCCTTACCAATCAGATTCTTGAGCACAAATTCAGTGTACAGAGTAAAGAGTTTTGGAGCCATATATTGAAGCAGACACCTTTTGAAACTAGTTTGTAATTCAAGAATTTCAGTTTCTTAATAACTGATTTCATGTAAATGTAGACTGGCTCTTTTGTATTTCATCCATGGCTGATTTTCTGGAAGCTTTCATTGATCACCAGTAAAAGTGTTATATTCTGTACAAGAATTATGTTCTTCTGATTAATTATTTCATTAATAGTTCTGTTTTCTACATGTAATATTTGATTGAAATTTACATGTACCTATAGTTTACATATACATGTATACGCTTCTTTAATTATCTTTCAACCATTATTATTTAAGTCTTTAATTTTTCTCTCTCCAGAATCTCCAGTTGAGATCACAAAACCACTCAAAGAACAAATGGAATGTACAGAAGGCGATTCTATCACACTGATATGTGAAGTGAGCAAACCAAATGTACCTGCCATGTGGCTTAGAGACGGGGAACAGGTCACAGTTACCGATGGTTACGAGATTGTTGTCGAAGGCAACATTCACAAGCTGATCATCAGACGCGCTTCGTTGGACCATGAGGCAGAATACACTTGTATGATTGGTAATGCTGAGACTACAACCATGCTCTATGTCGAAGGTAGGCCCATGCTGTACTTTTAATAGACCTTATAGATGCTTTAAACCTTTCCCACATACAACGAGTTGTCAACCTTTGCTCTACAGCCACTATTTTAACTATTTAACCTTTTCTCAAATACAATAAATCTGCAGCAGACATCTTTAAAATCAATCATACAAAAACATGGAAAATCTCTATGAATGAAAGTATAATTACTGAAAAAAGTTGAAAACATAGTTACAATTATTTCAAAATTAAACTCAATTTTAAACAAACAAAAACATCATACACCAGTTAAGCATATTTATACAACAAAATAACAAGGAACTTGTACATGGTTTCAATTTAGAATTTTAGATACATCAGTTGGCTTCAGTTCTAACTTATATTTGTCTCTTTTAGTTAATGCACCTTAACAATTTACGAAAACCAGCAAATCTGCAGTAGACGACTTATAAACATATTGACTAAAATATGGAGAATATTTACAAATGAGAGTAAATTAAGTGACTTGGATTGGAAATAATATGACAAAAGGATATATTGCTCATTTTGTCACAAGGTTTCATAATTAATGTTGACTTGATGCATCAAAATACGTCTGCATGTGGAAAATGGTTTTCAGGATCAGGTACAAATGTCATTTGATAATATATGATAATTAATGGATTTATCTCTCTATTCAATCCCCTTATAGAACCTGCAGCAGAGTTCACACATCGTCTGAGCGATGCCAGTGGCAAGGAAGGTGAAGATATTGAGATGTACGTTGAGCTTAGCCGGCCCGACATACCAGTCAGCTGGATGAAGAACCGAATGCCACTCAAGCCAAGCGAGAGAATCAAGATTCTGTGTGAAAGGTACAGACAGGTGCTCCAGATTCTGGATGCTATCCCAGAGGACGAAGGCGAATACACAATCTGTCTGCCAGACAAATCTGAATCGAGCGCTACTCTGATAATTAAAGGTAAGTTAATTTGCATGTTGTAACAAAATGATGCATTAGGATAAATAAGTGACGGTATAAAATGTTTTATATTAGAGACATTGATGTATTTATAAGTAAACAAATTTAATGGTGATTTTCTTTTTAATTTTTACAATACTAGTACCTGTGCCTTTATCTACTTAGTAAAAACGGACGAGCGTGTTCAGTTTTACTTATGACCATCCTAAATGTCAATGACAACATTGTTGCATATTCTATTTGTTAATGTTGTACTCTGTGCTTTAAGCGCTTTGATTTGGACTATTAAGTTTAGGAGAGTGATCTCCCTTGCATAGAGTTTTACATGATGGTTCATGAATGTGAAATAAAGTGGCTGTCATGAAAAGTGTATTTGTGATTAACACTATTATCTGTTTTACAGAAAAGCCAGCCGAGTTCACCAAACCCCTAACAGACATGACCGTCAAAGAAAAAGACACCGTCATTCTCGAGTGCGAACTCAACAAACCAAACGCACCAGTCAAATGGCTGAAAAATGGTGAAGAGCTGGTACCCAGTGATCATGCCAATGTGTCAATGATACAGTACCATCACCAGTTAGTGATGACAGAGGTCACCCTGGAAGACGGCGCCACGTATACGTGTGTCTGTGGGGATGTCAGTACTGAATGTACTCTTAGTGTCACTGGTAGGAAATTTTATTAGCTAACCCTTTCACACAAACAATAAATCTGCTGCAGACGACTTTAAAATGATTAAGTCCAAGAAAATCTCTATAAATGATAGTATGATTATTGAATAGATTTGAAATCATTGTGAGCAATTTCCCCATTTGCTACTATGATTTCAAACAGTCGTCTGCTTCAGAGGCATCGTCAAGGGTCAACATGAGGGAAAGGGTTAACCTTCCCACTTAGCTATTGAAAATATTGTGGCAAAAGTGGATATAAATGTTGTGACATCCTTTTATTATAGGGGAATGAGATTATAAAATTCAATGTCAATAGTTAGATAGCATTTAATTTATCTATTGCCTTCCTTTCAAATATATTGTGTGTCCATTTCACAGCTTAATCTTTTCCTTCATATAGATGCCTCTCCAGCAGACGACTTTTTGAAAACAAAGTGACAAAAGAAGAAATTTCTCAAAATGAGCAATTTCTCCTTTTGTCGCAATGTTTTTTATTTTTAGTCATAGGTTATTCATTCAATTATAGAGATTGTCCATTTTTTGACAAAACATGTTCGAAATCGTCTGCTTCAGATTTGTCATATGAAGGAAATGGTTAAATATCAAAAGAACGGTAACTATAACATTTATTCCAACAATTTCTTCACAGAAAAACCAGCTGAATTCAGCAAACCACTCTCCGACCAAACTGTCAAAGAGAAAGAGACAGTGACACTGGAATGCGAGTTGACGAAACCCAATGTCCCAGTGAAATGGCTCAAGAACGGTCAAGAGATCACTCCAGATGACCACCATAACATCTCGATGGACCAATATCATCATCAGTTGGTGATGGTCAACGTTACACTGGACACTGCTGCTAAATATACCGCAGTTTGTGGTGACGTGAGCACAGAATGCACCATCAAGGTTACTGGTAAGAGATCTCATTGTAAAGATTCCTAAAATGATGTCCCGCGGCACTACGGTCATGGTGAAGTACCCTTGGGCAAGGCACATTTTCTAGCCTAGTACTGGTTTGTTTACCCAGGGATCATGAATAATTAAATTTAAATGC
>JAUELF010105387.1:0-15649 GCA_031471495.1 Clinocardium nuttallii | reverse complement strand
CTATGGTGATAATAACTAGCGTCTTATTTTTTAACTTTGTCATTTTGCTTCTGAAAATGAATAGAAGGTATATAGAGGTATGTTTAAAGAATTGTGTACAAGTATTTTAAAAAAAAGTTACGGTACTTGTCCCGAAACTTTCCGAACATCCCTCTTAGATACGGAGAAAATCGTGATGCACGCTTTACGAAGTTTCGCTAGCCAATTTGCCCAGGGTATCATATGTTATGAATAGCGTGGGTACCGAGTAGTCTTTAAAGTTTGAAATGAATGTATTTTTTACCCCCACAGTGGCACAACTTCAAATAATTAAATGCGCCTCCTACGCCATGTCTGATTATTTATCCTAAGGTTGCTGTGTTGTGTTCTCTTACTGTTAGAAAGACACAGGGTACTATTTCTTTAATAAAGTAGTACTGGTGAGAGGTTCAAATTAATTTAATATAAATCTATTTCTTTATTTGCATATAACCTTTAACATGTTGTTGCACAAATTTAAATTAACATAAGATAGGGCCTAATACATATAACATCGTTAACATAAATGTCATAAACACTGAAGAAAAGTCTAATTAGGCAAGACAAACTTAGATTGGTTATTATGTGAATATAAGACTGATACATGTTTTTAATCATACTTAGAAGTCTTAAAAATATTAATTTCATTTCTTTCGAAGATGATAACATTCGATATTGCACCGAAAACGAACGCATTGTGGACCCGGATCAGTCTAAGCATGCCGCGCATGCTAACACGGACAGACAATTTTCGCCTATTGTGGATTTTATGTTACAAGAAATATTACGCTATACCCCTATATCCCTGAGACGGAATGTGTCAGCCCGGATTAGCATGCGCGGACTGCGCAAGCTGATCTGGGTCATAACATTTCGCAAAGTCCATAATGTTGGTGTTCTCGTGGAACGGCTCATATTATATTTATTCAATGTCGAATCAGAAGAATATTCTATATTTGGTGCATAGAAGCGCTTCAGACCGACCCTTATATACTCCTGATTGTCAGAGATACTTAGGGTCTTAGATTATAAGAACACATATACATACAAAGAAGAGAAGATGCATGACAAGTGACCTAAACATTAATAAGCCCTAGTATTTTTCAGGTTACAACATTTTCATTACATGTTGCAATAAGAAAAACAAATTCGAGGCTGCCGTCTCAATACAAAATTGCAGAGATTCCCCAAAAGGAAAGCGAATTTATTGATTTATAGAACAGAAATCTTTAACATTTTCCCACCTCTAAGACGCATCTTGACGCAATAGCAGCAAACGACTTTTGAAAACATTGTGGACAAAGGAGAAATTGCTCATAATGAGCAATTTCTCCCTCCTTTGGTCACACTGTTTTCAACTGTATTTAACAATTAAGCTTTTAAGGAGGCTTTCCAGGTTATTCTCAATAAAGTTGAAAGTCGTCTGCTGCAGATTTGTTTTTGTATGTGGGAAAGCGTTAATATTCCAGAGTTCCTGTAATAACGTTAGGCCAATAGTTGTGAAGCCGTCTTCATTTGGTGTACCGGAGGTTACCGGGTGTTACTGTAATAACGTTAGGCCAATAGGTGTGAAGCCGTCTTCATTTGGTGTACCGGAGGTTAACGGGTGTTACTGTCAGCACGTGATTAGGTCAGTGAGAAAGAATGACCGATTCTTTTGGGCGCATTTAATTTGATTTGCGAAATTGCTCGAGAACGATTAGATGTGTTCGATTAGATTTAGTGACACGGGTTGCGATATCTGCTACGAAACGTCAAACGACATGAAACTCAAATACGATTTACTCTTTGCACGATGTTCTGTCTTCATGAAATTGATTACAAACGATTTTGACAAAGACATTCTGCTATTGGTTAACTCAACAAATGAACCCAAATCAAATAGAAAGTTTATAATACAACATTCCTGACTATAGCTCAGACTCGTCTTCGAGAAAAACAGAACATTAATTTCTTGTTAAAAAGAAGGCATACATAATGGCAGGAACACGATGGAGTAAAGGATCCGTTCGTTTGGATGACTCTCACAGTAAATGAGAGAAATCTTGTGTCAGAGCTAAGCAAACAGTCAATCGCGATGAAGTGTAATTGTTAAATACTCGGCGAAACTGTGGAGTGTTATTAAAACCCCAATTAACGCCTGTTCGCCAATCAAACTCTTTGTGAAATAGACTCTTATTGATGGTCTTTAGACGGCCATCGAATAAAACGTCGCAGCACGCGCTAACGATGAAGACCAGGTTTATTTGCATTAGTAAAAATGTGTTTATCATTTAATGAACTGTGTTTAAGTGGACGATAGTAATATTGTTATAATGTTTGATTCTGATGTATTTATCCTAATGAACAGTTTTGCTATTATGGTGTGTTCATTATTAAGTAGTGTCCTCACATACATAAAGGTTTGAAAAAAAGAGTCATGCTTTCTAATTTGCGGCATTTATGGCAAGTCGATGGCCGCACGAATTTCACTAAGTTGACTCGTCCATGTTGCATATTGGACCACTTCCAACAGGAAATTTGGTAAACTGTTATAAGTGGCAAACAATGCAGAGTTCACTAGAGACCTTCATTTCGAGGTGTCTCGCCCGAATCTGCATTGTTTGCAAAAGCTTAAAATTGCCTGGGAGAAGGAACTCGTTTGAAACCCATCTGTCAAAATTCTCCTTACGTTGTCAAGTTAATCAAAAGCTCAATGAAAAGCGACGAAGGCTATCGATCCGAAGGTCGTCAGCTCGAATTCCGACTTAGCCTTTCGTTTTTCCGATGATTGAAAGAATCACTGCGACTAGCGTGTATATTGCGTTCATCAAAATCGGCAACTGCTATAGTTCTAGTGTTTTCGTGAATATCATCATCTATGACGTTAGTACACGTAGATGCACAGTGACGGCTCTGATGAGACAATGTGGATGCATAGACTCACCCGAGTGTTCACCGTACGTAGCTGCGTCCGAGTGTTCACCGTACGTAGCTGCGTCCGAGTGTTCACCGTACGTAGCTGCGTATATATATATTCCCTAAATCGCTCTCATGTGCTTTATTCCCTTTCATTTCAGGCATAGACAGAATTCTTTCAACTGACAAGAAAGACAAGAAAATAGAAAATCAAAGTCCACCAGCCGCACATCAGGGTATCAATATGACGAAACAACAACTTACGATGACAGCTGACAGCCCGCCGTGTAGTAACCGTGTTCTCAACTATGAAGGATTGGATATGCCAAATGGTAAAGGTAGAACTGTCATAACACACTTGGGGTGTGTTCAGATTTGTGTAACACATCCAGGACCCGGGCGTGTCCAAGTCGAATCAACAGATTACATTTAATTCCACGTTTAACTAGCACGCGCCTTAACAATCTGAATACACCCTAGCACTGCGTTCAGTAAACAGTTGATAGCTAACGTTTGCCATTCAACCAATCAATTTCCAGCTACTATAGCTGCTGCGTTCATTGAAACAGTTTAGTTGCTCACGTCTGCCAATCCACCAATCAATTTTCAAATACTATAGCTGCTGCGTTCATTGAAACAGTTAGGTTGCTCACGTTTGTCAATCCACCAATCCATTTACAGCTACCTTAAAGCAGTTGTAATTTGATTGGTGGGCTGAAAAACGTGAGCTAAATAACTATTTCACTGAACGCAGTGGGCTGAGATTGCTACTTCAATGTTCATTTAAAAAGAAATATGTCATGTTCTCAATTGCAATAGAAATAGTTCTTATGTAACTATTTACTTTGTCACATTTTGAAATGACGATAACAGTAATCTATGTATCTTCGAACGAAGCTTATAACCTAATGTTAGTGAAGTTTCTTTTATCATTTATAAGAAAAAGAGATATGTTTCAAACTTTGATACATGTCTTCTACTAGATAAACGTTTCCCTTCTGAAGAAAGAATCCAGGATAAAATAGAACACTATTTTCTACACCTAAAAGGCAAAACGATCTGTGATAGACTAACGCTCCTCAATACATGTATTTGTTAAAATTGCATACTATGAAAACTGAATAGTAATTGACATAAGAAGTTTATATTGATTGTTATTTAACTCCTCATTGTCAATCTTCCTTCCTGATATTCTCCTTGTTTTACCGTATATAATGAAATAAAAGTTTAATGAATTTGTATTTCGGAATTGGGAAACCAGATTTCGACCACGGTCAGGCCACACCAAAGCCTGTAATATGTTCTTGGCGCTCAGGTTGCGCCGACTGGTTTATCGGTATTTGGATAAATAGTATCAGTTGTACTGAAATGCTGTTTAAAGCGGCGTAAAACACCATTTAAACAAACACTTGTATCTCGTTTTTTTCAGGGCTCACAATTAGAAAGACGTTGTTTGGAAACATGGCACATTATGGCGTTTTCTGTAACAAAGCAATCATCACAAAAGGGACGCGATTTGGACCCTTTAAGGGCCGCGTTATCAATACAAGTGAAATTAAAACCAGCGACGACAACTCTGTGATGTGGGAGGTATGTAATTCATTTATAGTTGATATCATATTTCATTCGGCTTCCTCGTCAGTTGCATATCAATGGGAAACTGTCTATGTGTGTAAGATGGCTTCTCGAAAAGTATAAGAAATAACAGAAAACTACAAAAATGGTCAAATTGGTATACTCAAGAGTGGCGGCCAAAAGCTGAGTCTATAAGTGTAGTCGAAGTTATCTGAATTGCTTTATCTTGATTTGCTTTTAAAATACTTATTATACCTTTTACCATAGGATACAATTGAGATTTAGATCGACCTATATCAGTCTGCAGCTCAGACTGATAGTCGTTTTAGTACACATCCGCTTCAATGATAGAAATGGCATCCTAATTTTTGCGTTCAGAGTTGTTGTGAAAGCAAAGAAAGAAAACTGGTGCATCGGTTTCAGGATTATTGAGTCGGTCCATGCGTAGGCTGATCAGGTTTTACACTGGTCACAAAAACTTCCTTTTCCTCATATAGACGCTTTCTGACGCCTCTGTAGCAGACGACTTTTTGAAAAACATGGCAACACTAGAAGAATTAATCAAAGAGAAAACAATCCCCTTTGTCACTATTTTTTCAACTCTATTCAATTATGGTATTTTCATTTAAAGGGAGTTTCCAATTGTGTACGGGTATGATTTCAAAGACGTCTGCTGCAGACTTGGTGTATGTGGGAGAGGGTTTAATGTTGGTTTTCGTATGACAGCGTCTGCTCGTTAGTTCATTTCTTCTCACGATTATTTCAGATATTCAGAGATGGAAAGTTAAGCCATTTTATAGATGGTCGTCGGAATGCTGGTAACTGGATGGCTTTTGTGAACTGTGCACGATACGCACAGGAACAAAACCTCGTGGCGCTACAGGTAATACTCATTTCTTTTTCTGATTGTTAAATATAGACATTTGATTATGTTTGAAATGATTTAACCTTTGTTATAATGATTGTACATTATACTCATTCAAATTGTGTCATAGAGATTATTAGCGGAATGCCTTAACCATTTCCTTTCTGACGCCTCTGCAGCAGACGACATTTCGAAAACATGTCGACAAAAGCAGAAATTGCTCAAAAAGAGCAATTTCTCCTTGTGTAACCATATTCTCAACTCTATTCAATTTGTGCTTTCATTTGAAAGATGTTTCCATTGTTTTCTGGTAATTTTTCACAGCCATCTGGCATATTTGTTACATGCGGAAAAGAGTTAATGTTTGAATGATGCCATTACGTTTATATTACAGAGTGAGGGAGACGTGTTCTATGAAGTGTGTAAAGACATCCCAAAAGACACAGAACTGTTGGTGTGGTACGGCGACTCTTACCTCCAGTTTATGGGCGTACCTGTCGCCCTTAAAGAGCTATCTCCGAACGAGCCCACGGAGGATGCTGATGGTAAGTTAGGACAGTTGAAACCTTCCCTACAAACCGACGTATTTAGTTGCACCTGCAGCAGACGACGTTTGAAAACATTGTTGCAATTTGAGAAATTGCTTATAATAAGTCTAGATGGATTCGAAGTTTAAACTTTTCCTTATACTACGATTATTTAAAAGTCGTCTGCTTAGAAAACATCCAGGAAGCTGTAAAACGTGGAAAAAATAGTTTTTATAAAAATTGGAAACATTGTGGGAAAATGAAACGAACACGTTCTGAAACCGTTGCTATTGTCAAGATCGAGATCTGTCTGGAAATAATTTAACCGATAGCTATTTCTGTTGTTAAATGATATATTAGCCGTCTTACGTGAAAACCAACATTATGGACTATGCGAAAACTATCAATCCGGATCAGCCTAAGCATACCGCGCAGGCTTACCCGGATATACCCCTTTCGCCTCCTGTGGATTTTCTATTCCAGGAATCATAACCATATACCTCTATCCCCCTGAGACGGAATGTGTTGGCCCGGATCAGTCTGCGCGGACTGCGCAGTCTGATTTGGGTCGATATATTACGCAGAGCTCATAATGTTGGTTTTCTCGCGGGACGGCTCAATTATTATCATCTCAAACAGTTCTAACCCTGTTTACCAGTCATCACACCGTGTTCAATAGTTGGCTATTTGTCTATATCTAAACTCATACAAGTTCTAACCCTGTTTTGCCAGTCATCACACCGTGTTCAATAGTTGGCTATTTGTCTATATCTAAACTCATACAAGGGCTTATTACATTTCAGAATCGGAAGGCTATCAATGCGAGAGATGTGGGAAAGTGTTTGCCTACAGATACTACAGAGATAAACATCTAAAATATACACGATGCGTGGACCAGGGGGATAGAAAGTTTCCATGTCATCTGTGTACAAGGTAACATACATTCACCACATACAACACTTATGCAGCATCTGTTCCCGATGTTAAATGTTAGTCGGAATATTCTTGAGGTATTTAGCGACTTATTTTCCGAACAGTGCAGTTTCAGAGTAACCTGTGTGAGTGTGCAGGTTAATCTGTATGTATTACGGTCGTATTAGAATGAAGTTGTTTTCCATTTCATGCTTCATATTATTTAGACGTCCTTTTGTATTCCTATAAATTGGTGTGTGTGTCATTTTACTCATAATACTCAAGTTTTGTTTTTATGTTATCACATATCATTTGGTGAAAACCAGTGAACTTCATAATACCCTGGGGTTTGAAATATCATCGCTCAAATCAGTACTCGATTGTGTCAAAAAGCTATACCTGCATAGTTAACAGAATAGACTCTTCGTCGTGTTTTATCCGATGTTTTCGAGCTTAACCCTTTCCCTCATACGACAATTCTGCAGCAGACGACTTTGAACATATTTTGTCAAAACATAAACAATCTCTAAAATTGAATGGATTACCTATGACTAAAAGTGGAAAACATTGTGGCATAAAGGAGAAAGTGCACGTTTTGTGCAATTTCTTCTTTTGTCACTATGTTTTCAAAAAGCCGTCTGCAGCAGAGGCGTCAGAAAGCATATATATGAGGGAAAGGATTAACGAAACTCATAACTTTTGTTTATTCCAGATCGTTTGAGAAGCGGGACAGACTGCGTATTCACATTTTACACGTACACGAAAAACATCGTCCACACAAATGTTTAATTTGCAACAAGAGTTTCAGTCAGTCATCCAGTCTAAATAAACATATGCGGGTAAGTGTTGATTATGCGTTGATGTTTTTGAAACCGTGAGTCCCCCTAACGTATAATCAAGGGAGAGAGCTCGGGCTCTAAATACCAACCTTTTCTGACCGTCTACATGGAGTTGATTAATGTAGACTCATACATTTGAAATACTGTCGTTTCCGACTTAAACTATTGGGTTTTAACGGAAATAATAGCGTTGTTAAATACATCACAATTTCTTTTTAGTTGTAGTTGTATATCTGCCTATATAATAGTGCCGTCGAACGATACCAAAACAACACGTTTTCCATTTGTTTGTGGGTTTTTAAAAAAAATAAATTATTTTGAAATTGACTTATTTCCCTTTTGGCTGGGTGTTATTTATTACTTGTTGTACTATTGTTTTGTTGATGTATATACACATGTCAATATGATACAAGATTTACTTACTTACTTTGTGATGTTCGGATAACATTTTCACCAGAATACACTGTGCGTGCGGAGTGCAGACTGAAAGAAACTGGTTGTAAAGTGGATGAAATACGAACATGTGTAGAATAAATAATTAAAATGATATTGTGTATATTTGTATTATATTATATATACGATTTCACTTCGATGGAGTTGTTCAGAATAGATGTGTGACCATAATGTGGACGTAAACAACCATTGAAAATAAGAAAAAACACATGTTTCTTCAAAAAGTGGCCTTACTATCCCTTACTTTCGGGATAGTCATAACCGAGGTTTTACTATACATGTATCTGATAGGCCTTAGCAGACGATATTTGATAACATCGAGGGATATATAAAAGATATATAGAATGTTTCTATGAAATTTCAGAAATTTCATTATGATTAATTTATAGTTTCATTAACGTGTACTAATTCTTTCACTCTATGTAAGACTAAAAACCAGTGTATTGGATTTGTTCGCCATATATTGCTCCTGCACAGCGAACTGTCGCGTGTTGTATAATATGCAACACAGTTTATATAGAATGTCTATCGTCAATTTCAACTTCAGATAAAACAACACTTGTCTCTCAGAAAATCACTTCTGTCTGGAATCGACAAACAGTTTGCCTATTCATAGATACATTTCAAGGTCATCATTTTCAATGATTTAATTATTGTTTTCAGGTTCACAGTGGAGAGCGTCCCTATAAATGTGTATATTGTAATAAAGCTTTCACAGCGTCCAGTATTCTACGGACACACATACGTCAACATTCCGGAGAAAAACCCTTCAAGGTAAAACACGTTACTTTCTGGAAATATATACAGTCAAGCCGCTCGATAGCGCAATTAGTTAATTGATACGGCGATTTACGCCGCTTTCAACAGTATTTCGGTTATTTAACGGCGTTTCCTTGCAAATGTACCAGCACCTACCGGTATTATTGATAACAATACAGACGCTTCAGTCATGATGCTATCCTGAAACACTGAACAGCAAGATATCACCAGCAATTACCTTTTCGTAAAAGTATTTCATATGTTCCGATTGGGGATAGAACCCTGGTTTCACGCTGTATGTTCCTTATACAATGACACAGCGCTCCATAAAACTAACCTTTAGACATGTGTGACCAGTAGAGATCAACATCAACCTGCATGTCCGACCATCATGCCCTAGAGAGCATATGAAGCTGGTGAAAAACGGCGTACATTTTTACCAAAAATCCAAACTGATTTAAACCAGACCTATCATTCGCTCGCTCGTATATAGATGTGATGTGGGTTCAGATTGACCTTTGTGTCAACCAATGAAAGAGTCACTAACCAAATCGTTAGGTATAATGGTCATAGTACAAATACTTCCACGAGCAGGCTGATCTAAATAGTCAAATAATCCCTAAAACCTGTGTTTGCTTACACTTTAGAAATAATACTCTAATTATCCTTATATTTGCTTTCATTTTATGTGATACTTTGTTAATAAATAAAAAGAAAACGATCCTGAAGCGCAAATAATATAAATGTATTATATATATAAGGCTTGATAGCTAACCCATAAAGAGAAGCGGTGATTGCCGGTTGTACCGATTGTATACGGCACATGCATTGGTTGTATCGTGCGATTTACGTGTACATAAAACCCGAGCAAATGCTCATGAGTATTTAAGCATATCCGGTTAATTAGAGAAAACTTTTATAAGGAGTTGTTAGGTTGAATATACGTTCAGCGAAATATTTTGGTCTGGTTTTAATGAGATTGCCAAAAAAACATGCCTATGTTTATGTACACTTGTCTTAGATAGCATATGGTTATAAAGTCTTTCTTAAACTGAGATGTTCTCTTAAAGTAGAAAATAAAAAGGAGGCCATGATCAATAGTTGCCATTGATAATTTAGTTAAACTCAGTTTAAATAATTATTTCCATTTCAGTGCCGACATTGTGGTAAAGCATTCGCGTCGCACGCAGCACATGACAGTCACGTGAGACGGACGCATGCGAGGGACAAAAAAATCCCATGCTCAGTGTGTGGAAAAACATGTTCACAAGGATATGAACTTAAAGTTCACATGTCGAGTCATCTAAGACATTAGTGTTTGACTATAACACATAAACTAATATATTTTCGAGTGTTCTTATAATTGTGTTTTAAAAAATGTGTGTACTGTGATCTAATTATCAGCCGTTTTGTGTCAAATCGGACACTCTAGGTTAAAAATGTCATCTCATCTGTTCAAGGCTTTTGTTGACGAATCTGAAATTGAAGAACTTTGAAAACCTTGTATCAAATGAGCAATTTCTAATTTTGTAAAAATGCTTTTCAACTCTTTTCAAAAACTTAACTTTCATTTACAGAGATTTTTCATAATTTTGCCTATTTAGTTTCAAACTGATCTGTTTCAGATGTGTTGTATGTGGGTAAGGGCTAATATTGGAAATCATTTGAACCCTTTCCCTCATATAGATGCTCTCTGACGCCTTTGCAGCGGACGGCCTTTTGAAAACATGGCGACAAAAGAAAAAAATGCTCAAAACGAGCAATTTCACCTTTTGTCAACATGTTTTCAACTTTTGTCAACATGTTTTCAACTCCATTCAATTATTTACTTTCATTTAAAAGGGAGTTTCCAACTGTTTTCATGTATGTTTTCAAAGTCGTCTGCTGCAGATTTATGGTATGAGGAAAAGGGTAAATGATTCGGCCCCAAAGCGCCATCAGCCATATCATATCATCAGCCACGTCAGTAACGAATGAGGCCTATCGAACCAGGGGTATTGCGTTCGAAAACCCGCTATACCATTAACTCATTAATTATGACCGGTGTCATTTGTCTTCAAACTGTTGTACTGAAGGTCTATATTGGTAGATAGCCTGTTTCAAAGGTAAACCTTGTACGGAAGAGCGAAGAAACACATGAGTATAAAGAACTTGTGCAAAGTCGGTTATACGTTGCGGGTTTAATGTTTAATTCCAATAGTGTTTGTTATTGTTTGGTCTTGTTTTAAAACAGTTCGTCTTAAACGAAGAACATTAAAGGAGCGAGTATCCTTTTATTTATGTGTTTTAATTGTAAGTGTATTTTTCACTAAATATTGAATAAAATCATGGTAGAAACAGACAGTATATATTTTATAAGTGTTCATTGCCCTCATTTACATTTTATTAAATCTAAACCTTCCTCACATCTATTAAATCGGCATAGAAGACTTAGGAAACATCAAGACCAAAGGAAAGGAAGACCATGACATAAGCTATTGTTTCCATGTTCACAATATCGTTTCAAAATGCGTCTGGTGCCTCAAAGTGTCTACATTGTAGAACAGGGTTAAATATCATGCAAAAGTATATTAAGTTTTTGTTGTGCTACACTATTTAATCAAGGAATGTTTGAAGGCTATTTGAATTAGGGTTTGCAAAGAGCACAATAACGGTAGGATTTCAAGTATGTCAACTGTTTGAGTTATCCCCCTGTCTTAATGTACGAGAAAACCAACATTGTGGACTCTGCATAAAGAATCGTCCCGGATCAGCCTAAAAATGCCGCGCAGGCTAAAACGGACTGACAATATTCGCCTCCTGTGGATTTTCTGTTTTAGGAATCATTACTCTATATCTATATCCCCCTGAGACGGACTATGTGTCGACAAGGATAAGCATGTGTGGACTGCACAGACTGATCTTGGTCGATACATTACGCAGAGACCATAATGTTATGTTTCTCGCAGGACAGTTCAAATATTCGAACGTTTGAGAACAATGTGAATTAGGGTTTGTAAAGAGACCAATAACTGTAAATGTTCAATTTTGTCAATTGTTTCAGTTGTCTACCTTTCATAATATAGTCGCATGGTAACTCCTTTAGATATTGAAACCGTTAAGTACCATGCGCATTAAGGTTTGTAAAGAGCCCGATACATATAGGTTTTCAATTATGTCAATTGAGTTATCACCCTTTCTTCATGAGGTCTCACGGCCAATTCTTTAAAAATGGAAACGTTTAACAACCATGTGGATGGATTAAGGTTATAACTGTATATTTTGATTTCGGTGTGTGTTTGTTTGAGTCACATATTTCATTTAGTACCAGAGTGCTTGGCTTTGATTATAGGATTCCGAATGAAAGAATGTGTTTAATTCTATGATGTTTGTTACCACCATCAACACTCGTTCAGTTATATCACGATGTGTCCAGGGTAAGTGGCCATCCTGCCGCCATTGCGTCATTCATAATGCTAACCCACAACCCTGAACGCCAAGCAGGCAAAGCCATTTCTAACATTTTTAATATGTTGGCATGACCCGGTCGACGATCGAACGCGCGTCCTCCCTAACAGATGCAGTTCAATTGAAAGAAAAACATAACATAGAAAGTCTAAACCACCAACTGTAATGAGTATTGTTATCAATTGCATACAATCAAACTTCAAATGTAAAATACATGTAAAAATATTATATATATATCTTTGAAATACGTGACACATTGTAACATGGCAACAACGACAGAACGACAGTTCGAGGTTTTCCCTTGTCTAACGATAAGAAATATTGACAAATGAATGATAGTTCTCGGGTCAGGATGTTTTCTGTTGCTTCCGCCAGGTGTCGCTCTGAAGAGGTCACACTGAAATACAAGAAACCCAACCATCGGAGGTTATAACATGAAATGGCATTCAAATGTTTCACTGCCGAATTTCGCAAAGTCGATTCCATGTTGAACGTTGAAACACACCATCTCGCGTCCAATTGGAATTTTGATAACAGTTATCTCACATGAATCTGTATTGTTTGCAAAAGCCTTTAACTGCCTTTGGTTGCGAAAGGGTTAATACTTAATGACTTGTTTGTCTAGTCAGTCCTCGAGTAATCCCCTCTCCGTAGGCTTTCATGGTGCTTGTATCACTATCATATATGAGCCATTCCACGAGAAACCAACATTATGACCTCTGAGTAATGTATCGAGTCACACCAGCAGGCTAACCCGGGCCGACACTTTCCGTCTCAGGAGGATAGATGTTTCGAGTTATGTTTCCTGAAACAGTAAATCCGCAGGAGGCGAAACGTGTATGTGCGGGTTAGTCTGCACGACATGCTTATGCTGATCCGGGTCGATGCGATACGAATACTTAACCATAAATCGCATGGCGTGGCTTCTATTTTTTTTTATCACTTAGGCTAAGCTTTGAAAGAATTTACCCAGAAGAATATTTGAATTAGAAAATATATTATTTGTTCGAAAGTATTGTTTGTAACATCTTTGACACATTTCTAAAGAATAGGTGAACTACGTCATTTGGACAAGTAAGCGAATAACTGGATTTCGATTAGTCTTCACGTCGTTGTTCATTTACGCTCGCAGAAATATTAGGCTATCATCTTTCTTCAATTCGCTAACTTCAGTAATATTTCATCTTATACCCTAGTCACACTGAGGCGGAATAAGCCGAAATGCTGTTGGAATGATTTTTTTTCGTACATTCCGGCCGATTCGAAGTTCATTCGTAAAGTTCGTATCGCATTCCTAAGACATTCCTAACGTTCGGACACATTCTTGCACATTAGTGTGGCTCGGTCGAAAGTTTTGAACATGTTCAAAACTTTCGATGTGCATTCGAAGTGGAAAAATATCGAACGGCATTCGGAGTGTATTCCAACAGCATTCTAGTTGCATTCTTAGTTTTCTTACTGGCTTCCAACAACATTCGAAACATTCCTATACAGTTCGAGGGATAATCGAAATCGCAAACCACTTCGAATCCATCCAGAATGTTTATGTAAGTTGTTTATACCCTATCCGTGACTTCGGGGAGTATTTCTACAGCAATCGACATGCATTTTTACGGCGATCGCAGGGCATTTGTATTATTCTTCCTGCATCCTAACAGCGTTTTAAGTATTCCTTCTGTGTTCCAACTGCATTGAACTGCATTCGAAAGCATATACACTCGGAGTGTGCAGAATGTTGGTCAATTTGAATTTCCAGCCCGAATGTGGTTCGATTTTTTCATTATTTCATTTTTTTCCATTCCGGCTGATTCCTGCTGATTCGAAATAAGTGTGATGGGGATCTAAGTTTGTTATACCCAATCCGTGACTTCGGAGAGTATTCCTACAACTGTCGAAATGCATTTTTACGGCAATCGAAGGGCATTCGTATTATTCTTCCTGCCTCCTTACAGTGTTTTAAGTATTCCTTCTGTGTTCCAACTGCATTTGAACTGCATTCGAAAGCATATACATTCGGAGTGTGCAGAATGTTGGTCAATTTGAATTTCCAGCGTGAATGTAGTTCGGATTTTTCATTTGTTTTCCATTCCGACTGATTCCTGCTGATTCGAAATAAGTGTGATGGGGCCTTATTGCATTTTATAACACATTTGTATATTGGCGGCTCTCTCTACACAGGGACGTATATCAGATCTACGTCCCTGGTCTACCTAATATAATGATTTGTTTATGTGCATAAGTCTAGTACTGAAAAGGAAGGAAAATGTTATCCTATTTTTAGTATCACATATATCATAAATATTATATATTTCATGTATGCATGCTGAAAGTGCTTATGATTTAGCCGACGCCTTTTTTGGCAATATTATACATTTGGTTTGCGTTTGATACGACATTATTGTTGAAACGTGCCCTGTCAGCTGACTTACATGTAAGTAACAACATTGGGTTAGCATTAGAGAAACGAATGCGTGACATTTCGTTGGCATGATCAATTTAGCCAGATACGCTCTCCGTCAAACGAGGCGGCTCATCCCTACTTTTCTAATTACAGCGTCTTTCTTATAATGTCATTGAAGCGTATTTATCGCGCGGAGTTGGTCCTTTATTGTGGCATCATCATTTATCACAACTATCTGTTTCTCTCGTAAAACGTTTACCGCATTACAAACTACTAAGGCGACTCACGTTGTTAACCAGTTTGAGCCCGTACAGGATAAATGATCTGCTTTTTTTAAAAGTGTAGATCCTTATTACTGAACAATGTTCTATGACAAAACCGTTTTACTATTTATTTGTTTAAGAGAAATATCTCTAAATTAAAGATATATCTCAATAAAATGGAGAGATATCTCAATAAATTGGAGAGATATCTCTGTAGAATGGGGATATATCTCTGTAAATAAGAGATATATCTCTGTAAATAAGAGATACATCTCTGTAAATAAGAGATATATCTATGTAAATAAGAGATATATCTCTGTTAATATGAGAGAAATCTAGATATTTAGAAGATGTTTTTAATTAGACGGATACCCCCCTAAGACAGAGAGATATTCCCTTATCTAACAATGATATGTTCACATATTTTTCCACAAGCCTTTTATATCAACGAAAGGGTTAATCTAGAGAGATATGAAGAATAACAAAAAGAAGAATTTTATTTCTATATTGGCTTGAGCACATAGGTTCTTCCCATGCATTTGTACAATATAAACTACAAGAGAAAGCTGATGCAAGACATGAATGTCGCCGGAAAAGACTGCATTACTTTATTTCTTAACACTCATGCATTCCCCTCCATGTCTGAAGCAACAAAGAAAACTTTAAAAGTTTAAAACAATGAGAAAACGGTC
>JAUELF010105386.1:0-26181 GCA_031471495.1 Clinocardium nuttallii | reverse complement strand
AAAGAATGTTGGCCGAGCCGGGATTCGAACTCACGACCCCTGGATTGACAGCCCTCGTCGCTACCGACTGAGCTAATCGGGCTCGGCATTCACCATTTGTAAAAGGTTCCTGTTATACAATGATCTTTATTTAAAATAACTAATATTTATTTGGAAAAATTACAAATTTTCAAAACATAAAATCTGACAATAAATTTCTTCACAGCTCTTAATGACTACATCCATTATGACATAGCAATCCTTTTCTGAATATAACAGATTAAGTTATTCTTGATAATAATACATTGTTAAAATTCGTCCCCCTAGAAAATCTGTGAGAAAATCTGTTAGAAAAGGTGTTATTTCTTGTACAATGAAAGTATATTTTTGAAACATTGTTTTTAAAGCAAAATTGGTACAGGGAAACAGTTTGTGCAATTTCACTTTTTAAGCAATGTGTTCAAGTCATAAGAGTATGTATATTTATTCAGTATTACAGTCATGGATATCTCCTTACGGTTGTAAGCACTGTTGAGGGGCCACCTAGCTCTTCGTTATTAGCAGCATCATTTCCCGCAGGAAAAGTCCCAACATCCAGGAAAAAGTTCACATCAGCTTTATCATCACTTGCAGCAACAGTTATTTCAAAAGCAGGATCTGTATAATCTCTATTGATTAGTTGTTTGACTTCACATTCAGGTAAAGCACGGATTCCCCTTCCTCTCTGTGGTACAAATGAAAAAAGAATATTATTTAGTTTCAATAACAAACAAAAAGTATCATTTAGTAATCGCTCTGACCGACACAAACATATTATTTAAGATTTAATATAATTGTGTTTCAAAATTACTAAAGCAATCGCCAATAAAATGTATATAATCATTTCATAATTAATCACAGCAGACAACTTTGAAAAACAATGGTTTCAACCATTTTCTTGAACGAATATGAGGAAAACATTTCAGAATTGTAAACAAGATACCGAATATTCGTTCTTCTGATATTATGTTTCATCTGTAACAAGTATTAACACAACTTGAAGAATTGATTGTGACATTCTCACACTTGGAAACGTTTTCTTTGTATATAGAATATAGCAACTGGCATCAATGTTACCACACCAGGTAGAGGTAAAAATAAAGTAGCAATTACACATAGTTGTGAGGTTAATGTATACTAACAGGAATTGCAACAGGAGGTCCAAACTCTGGAGGTGTGTCATCTTCATCTTTAGTTGAAACATCAATCATACGTTTGGTAATTGTGTTTGCTTCATATTCCCATAACTTTTTCTTGTAAAGAATCTTCTTAAATTTTTTACCAAGTAATGAGAATTCAAGGGTTACTAAACCATACAGCCTTAGCCGAATAGGAACTAGTTCTAAATCCATGATGAGGCTGAAAGATAAACAAACATTCTTACAATAGGCCTTTATAATTATATATGAAAATTGAAAAAGAAATATTTTGTGTTATTTAATAAGTTTTTAACTGGCTGCTTTTCCACATAGACTAAGCCCATTGGTGAAAGACAAATGACGCATGTCGCATTGACTTTTGTCAAATGTCAGAAAGAATGTTGGCCGAGCCGGGATTCGAACTCACGACCCCTGGATTAACAGCCCTCGTCGCTACCGACTGAGTAAGTAAGACAGGATAAGCTCGTCCTCATTTATTTCTAACGCTGAATCAATTATTGAATAAAGTCAAATACTTACAAATTTAAACAAAGAAATAATCGAAATGTCGATTATCGTATCAGCGGACATGCTATGGTGGATTGAAGGAAACTTTATTCGGAAGCGGACGCAGCAACACATTGTGGTGAGCATTTTCCGAATGTTTTCCTTTATACTAGAAATATTTACAAACACTTCAAAGTATATATATATTTAAAATAATGATATATCTTGCGATAATGAAGCTAACCAATGTATAACAGAAACGACATTATCATACATATAGTGTAAATACAACAGGGCAACAAAAAACAAGATTCCCTGTATAAAATGCCAGCATGTAGTATATACATTCTACGACGAAGTTGAAAACACAAAATAATATCTACCTAACATCGAGTGGAAACTTGCTGAATACAATTTCAGCTTGTGTAGGAAAACTCAATTCCATTATGTCCCCTTCCAGTCTCAGTTTTCCATACAATAAAAACCCAACACCAACTTCACCATAGCAAGTTAGACCACCATATGGAACAACATTGGCTCCAGCTGTCATTGCAAGGACTTTAGCTTGCCAACCAAACTCCATTCCATAATAGCCTGATGCCCCAAAACCTACAATTTTGAATGCACAAAGATGTATAGGAAGCAAACACTGCTATACAGCCTCGTCTGTATATAAAAGTATTTTTAAATATATATTCTTATATATAAGTATTTTCACATATAAGTGTAAATAGAGAACGTTTTCTCATCGGCGGCGGTTCTGTACAATCAAAGTGCAGCTTGACTGATTGATATAAAACATAAATCAATACAAGACGTTTCGATACCATTAAATCAAAAGTCAGTTTCACAGTGACGGGGGTCTTTCAAATAATACAACTTTCTGTTTCATTTGTTTTCACTGGACAAAGTGTTTAGTGTTTTGGTTTATCAGTTTATTTAACCGAAATATACCCAGCACGATAATGTACAAGCACATACTTATAACATCAGAGAACATGTCCCGTGCATTACGCACTTGTCAGACTAAATTGATTCGACATTGATCAGATAATTCATAATACTGTTCTTAGAATAAAATAAAATCCACACACATTCTCAATTCATTTGTAATGTATTACATGCATAATAATGAGCACAGAATCTGGCATTAGTGACAACTAATGTTGAAGAATAATTGTAAGACAGAAATACCATTTGAAGACAATAAAAAGATGTTTGGGGTCCAGTTATTAACGTAGTAACTTGGAATATATGATAAAGAATAAGTTATACAGGTAATCATGTTCATGAATTATGTTATAAGATTGATCATGCAAATAGCATTTGTGTTGACAATATATTTAATTATAGTACTTACTAAACTGAACAATAATAAAACCACCAACTAAAAAGTCATGCGAGAATTCAAAAAGTTCAATATTTTTCCTAGGAAATGAGAAAGTTCCTTTCAAGGTGAACTCAAATGATTTAAATGCCTCTCCGATATTATTCCCAGCCATAGACTTCATGACTTCTGAAAACTGAAAAAGAACAATATCAAATGAGAGCATAGTTAAATAAAACCTTAGGTTTTACAATGTAATATTAACTCTTTCAAATGCTAAACATGCACGAATATTGGAGACAAATGTGACAATAAGTCATGTACATAATTACTTCTGTAAAGATATATAAAGTATCACACACAGATAGTACACACATTAATGTAAAATATAGCAGTGTTTTCAGCTAATGCTAAGTAGCTACAAATACACATACCTGTTTATTAATATGAAATCAATATGCTCTATATAATATACATAAATACATACAGGAAAGCAAAATACGTTTCTATTATCCTTACTCGAAGATATAACTAGAATAATAACAATTGACTATAACATTAATAAACTCTTACCAATGCTTTTGCTAAGTCTATAAAATCTAGAAATAGCTTTCGAATTAGGAATGGATCTACTTTGTTAGCCTGAAGCATAGCTTCTATATCCCCAATGGTCATATTTGCAAGTTGGGCACCAAGCATCTCAGTTCCGACTTTAGATAACCCTCCACCAGCTACAAACAATTCATTGGCCCTTTCGGCGGCATTATTTACTCCGCCAAGCATCTCAAGTACTTTATCACCTGAAGGTAGTGATAAAATTGTTATCCGTACTAAATTAAAACGAATAAGTATTACAACGCCTGTCAATAAGTAGGTACGTGATGAACTTTACCAATATATTCTGTAATTTAACTTCGTGACTGAAACTAATCACAGTTCCTAAACAAAGGTATACAACTAGAAACTATCGATCACATTCAGCGTGCATCGCTCGATGACAAAAACAGATTCATAGATGCATATCTGGTGTAAATGTGGTAAGTGTATTACTAAAACGTTTCATGCTAAATCGGACTAAGCAGATTCTAAAACGTTTTTAGTTGAATTCGGACAAGGCAAATGTGGAAAGAAAAGACAGGTTGATGTAGTTAAATAAACATTTCTTCCTAATAGTTCATGCATGAATAGTCATAGTAGCAGATTTCCCTTCAAAACCCTAGTTAGGAAACTATTCCGGGTCTTTACTCAATATCTGCGTGTTTATCAAAGAAACAGACATTGAACTCGATACATGTAAGATGTATGAACTCCTTTCACAAACGAGTGTAACTAAAAGTGTTTGAAATATTTCCCTCTCGGTTGAACGAAAGAGAAGATATTTACCTCCTTCAACATATTGAATGGTATTAACGTTTGGTTTCCTGTATCTTAAAGCATCCGGATTATTTGCACCCATAGACTTTCGAACAGCTGAGTAACTTGAACTTGTGTCAGAGTCCGAAATGGGTTCCGTCTCCCAGGCTAGTTCTTTTCTTTCTTCCTACAAAATTATATTTTCAAATATCATTGAACTGCCAAGTAGTAGGCATTATAGCCTACAAAAAACAACAACATTTGAACACATTTGTTATAACATATATTGTCATATCGTTTCAAAGTTTATTTTACGACTTGGCTAGAAACCAAAGCGAGGTGTAGTGGTCATTCAATTCCCTTAATAGTGC
The DNA here is from genome assembly GCA_031471495.1 of Clinocardium nuttallii. Lineage (NCBI taxonomy): Eukaryota > Metazoa > Mollusca > Bivalvia > Cardiida > Cardiidae > Clinocardium > Clinocardium nuttallii. The sequence goes on along the minus strand of JAUELF010105386.1, from coordinate 21,466 downwards.
ATTAAACCATCATTCAAGATGAACAAGTATCAAACACAATAGTCTAATAGTCTAGTCTGCTTCCAGAACATGTTTGGTTTAATCAGTAATAACTGGAACATAATGTTTTTCAATACTACAGAGGTTATAATTCTTAGCTGTTACACGTAAGGGAACATTACACAGGACCCAAGGATATGCACTTTCTCCGATGTTGTTAGTATTGTAAAGAAGAAAAAGTAACATGTTTCTATCAAAGAAGGGAGAAAGAAATCGATATCTACCTCTGCTGCTTTTTGCTCATCAAAGAACTGCTGTAATTCTTCATCAGTTGGACCGGTTGCTAATATATCTCTCATTGCCGTTTCAAAATCATCTTCACTGAAAATTGTATAATCTCAAAATATGAAAAACTACTAAGCTAACTTAAGTGTTATCACAATCGACATACTATCTCCTTAATCCGTAAACATTTAGACCAGATCCCCGGAGGAAAAAATCAATCTATTTCATAATTTGTTCCATACATACTTATAAAGTATAATCACCTGAATTAAGGAAATAAAGTTTACAAAACATAAATTAACAAACTATTTCTTATTTTTGGATGACGCCTATCAGTCATTAAAGGATGTCTGGTGCATTCCATCGGTAAATTACTATGAGAGATTAATGATGATGTTTTACCTAGCACTTCGTTTCCTTCTTTTACGTTTTCCAGGATTCACCATTTTTTTCAAGTCTTGATTTTGAAAGATAGCAAAGTTATTACATCTTGGATCTGTTGCATTAGTGCCAGTGCATAATGTCATATTCACTGTTAACTTGTAGGATGTTGCTGATACATCACTAACTGTCACACTAAGAGTTATAGCTTCAGCAACCTTCCTAGTTGCTGTTACGTCTGAAAAGAAACGAAAAAAATGTCAATGTAATTCTAATGTATGCAAATCATGATATTGAACAAATTTAAATATTACATATTTAAGCCAGATTCATATATCTGGTAAGCTATAATCATATATTTATATATATATTAGGATTATTAGAGTTGCCCAGATAAGTAGACTAAACGACACCGGTAGGCACGTTTAAAACCAATGTAGTATATCTTTTTCTTTTTTACCGGATATATTTATTATATATTGTTGCATTATGAAGCTCTGTGATAGGTTAAGACCTATTCTGTTCATAGTACCAGTATCGTAAAAAAATCCATCAACAAGTTATATTTCACTTTGAAAATCAGTATACATCACTGGGAGGTGACTTTTGTTTTGGAAACGACAGTTTTCATTGGTTCAATTGATCAATTTAAGTTTTCCGCCTGAATACAGCCAATGAAATATCTTGAGACAAACTGAAAACTTATTTGTCAAAATTGAGAACTACATAAAACATAAATAACCGGGCTCTCGCTTTCACCGCGAAGTGTATCCATGCCATTAAATTTCCGGTTTTATTTTAGATAAAATTATTAATTTATTATTTACCTTTGCTTTTGAATGCTCAGAAACTGCCAGAAATTCAGCTAATCATCGTTTATGGGGAAATATTATTCGGACATCAGTCACCTCAGTGATGTCCAGAAACCGTATATTTATATTTTCTCGCATATCTTACAAATGAACCATCGAAATTGAATGGGATTTCATGAAGTGTTTATTTTTCTGGTAAGTTTTATAAAATTGAGAATTCCACGGAGATACCTAAAAGCAGCATATGTTGATGTATTAGTAAAGGGGTGATTTTATTTTGATCTTAATTGTCGTCTGTTTCAGTCACATTAACATGTCGGTCACGAATTACAGAGCACAAACACCGTAATATTGAAGTGTGTATTTAATCGCATTTTTCACCGACTTGCTATGTATGCCTACTTCCATCTTATAATTTTTGTCCGACATCACATATATCCATTTCCAGAGTCTTCGACTAGTTTCCAATTTGTAATTTTTGAAAAACGTCAGTGTCTATCGTAAAGTGTTCATTTACCTGCAGTGTTGATGCCGGTTTCCCAATTCTTCCTCTCGAGTTCATACACGAATTGACCGTTGGTCGAATCAATGGCAAAACGCATCTGAAGGTTCCTTAGTTCTGACCCGAAGTAGAAGTCAATACAACATCTGATTTCTGTACAGTCTGTGGAATACTGGCAGTATTCTTCTACAGTGCCGTTTGGTATAGCAGTACAACCTAAATAAATGAAACAAAACTATTGTCAGGCCTTTTACATTATACAGGAATATGAATAAACCGTACTATTTAAAGTCATCAACATTACGTAAAACACCAGTTATAACAGGCATGTGATTGAATATGTTATATTGAAATAAAATAAAATTTAGAAGTCCATGCCACTATGCTTCCGAAAAAACAATGACAAAGTATACAACTTTCAATGAGCAAATACAATTAACTAAAGAGTACCTGTTGGTAGGCCAGTAGCCCGGAATGTGCACTGTGGACTGTTCCAGAAGTCATATGAGATATCTGTAAAACCAAAGAATTGTTGTAGTATATTGAAAATATATTTAAACATATATTGCATTATTTAGTTCAATTACATGATATTACAATATCGACATGAACTTGTGTACAGCTATATTCAAGAGTGTTCAAGTCGGTTTAAGGTATTGAAACTCAGTTTAAATGACGTCCATGGATGCTGATGACAAGTTTCCATAGTAAACATTTTAAATATATATCTTAAATATATATCGAATGGGACACTTGTTAAGTTAGTAATAATAACCGATATACAGGTATACTACCAATTGAAAATAAATAAAGATCTTTCAGACAGGTTGTTAGTACAAGAAAGGTATGGTCTATTCAATGTATATCAAAGACACAAAGTTATTTCAAAATATTTACTGTGGTTTCATTTGGCAGGACATATCACATATAAAAATGTACTTATGGTATTCAGAATAGATTTATAATGTAAATCTCTATTTCTTTCTATAGAATTAAACATAGGATATATCTGCAGGAACTGACATACATACTAGGATTTGTATATCCTGGTCGTTTGCAATATATATTGTTAATTTACAATATTAAAAGATAATGACTGAAAGCTTACCATGAAATATATCTTTAGACCCACCAGCCGGAATACTTGAACAGTCTATGTATGGTATATCAATGTTATTTGCAATAGACAGGGTGAAGTCACAAGGTCCACTGGTTTCCATACACACTGTAGCACTCAAATCTATTGTAAACTTCGCTTCTGATTGCACATTGGTAATGGCAAACCTTAAGTGGTTCAATATAATTGGTTTACACTATTAAGAATATTATATATATTTAAAACAACAAATCCAAAAACATGGATACAACATTAAACCATTGTCGTATGATTAATAATTATAAACTATTCCACAGATACTGTCTGCTCACTGGATTAAGATGTAGTACACAATAAGCAATGAATAAATAAAACCAAATTGAAATCGAACATGTACATGAGACTTCATACTTGGTATAACATGCATATTTGTGGATCTAGCCAAGCCCAGGTAGCTCAGTCGGTAGCGACGCGGGCTGTCAATCCTAGTGTTTTGAGTTCGACTCCCGGCTCACCCAACTTTCATTCAGACTTTTGACAACGGTCAATGCGTCATTTGTCTTTCACCAATGGGCTTAGTTTATGTGGAAAAGCAGCCAGTTGCTTGTGAAACACATGAGTAGGTGAACTGGCCGCCGTTATATGACTGAGAAATTGTTAAAAACGGCGTTAAACCCCAATCTATCAATACTGGCCATGTCTTTCTACCAATAAAGATGCCCAGATCGGTCTCTGCTGATCATCCAAAGAACATAAAATCACTTTATTATCGAACCAGTCACTTCAGAAGATTTGATATTAATGAATGAACATAGAAATGTGCGAATTTTCAAATATTTTAACAGTACTTTCAAAGAATACTGTGTAACACGGTTTGCAGACATATAATGGTTACAGGCCACTCACTCTTGGTGACGTGATATGTTGAGTAATCAGCTTGGCTTGAACAATCTTTGTAGAGTAGATTGCCTTAAAAAATCGACTTGCGACAGACGGTTGGGCGATAGAAGGAAGACGAATCAACAAGAACGAACCACCTGCTTATGTGGTGCTCAGACGAACTACATACAATCACATGTGTATAATGATGCCATTTAATCCAACAATACATTTATTGGTATATAAAACATACTCACTTAAACCTCCACACTCCTTTCGTAGTGATTTCATGTTGAGTACCTGTAATATATGCATGCATGGGGTCAATTTACTTGGTAACGTAATGCATTGCGATTTACCTCTTTACAATTTCCATTACATCAATTTTGAAGATAAATTAACATGCCATGGTAATGCATTACCATTACCATTATTTTTAAACATTTGAAGTAACGTTTATAGTAGACTAATCGATAGTTTTATTCTGAAAATGTTCACATGTTAGGATGCACACTATACTCCAAAGTCCAAACTAAATGTGAATGATATACTAATCTATACAGTGACAGGGCTGTACAGTGAACAGACTAGTCTTGAGTAAATGAAACAATTATCATGAGTTTTGTTAACAAAAAACCCATGAGATATACTATATACTGTGTTGTACAGTAAAATGGTACTTCTCATAGGATTTTGGTTTAAACTGCTGAAATGTGACTTTTGATCCTTCACAGGTTATATATATCAATGTACTTGATGTATAGCTTATCAGTCACACCTTGAATTAGTCAAACAACACCTACATTGTGATAAGAGGGCAAATTAATTTATTGAACAAATTGTTTTAAAGACAACAAAAGCGTATTTTTCCTAAATATATAGATAAGCAATGGCAAGTAATGGAAAAGAAATTGACCACCATTACCCTCACTTTAGAAAAAAAAATGTTTTTAAAAACATGTAATGGGCAATTACCCATTACATTTCATTACTGAAAAAAATAATATTAATGCGCATTACAATTATCCATAATCCATTACCCACTGCACTACATGTATCTCTGACAGGATAAAGTGGAAGAGTAAGAGTACGCAATAATTTTTAAAATTGTTAATGCTTATTTATTTATTAAATATTAAACGTCCTGACTAAAGATTTTGATACTGATCTTCATAACAAAAGCAACAGATACAAGCAAAGATTCGGTAACTGGGAGTTTCAATTCATATGAACTTATCTTGGTTTCTGTTCAGAACTTCTTTTGATTCTCTGAGGGAAAACAGATTGACCCCTTACCACCAAACTTGAAGTTCTGAATTTTAGATACGAAGATCGGCATGCAGCCGCAAAAACACTGTATACACGATTTATTTGTCGCCTACGTTAAGTTCCAACATAACATGCAAATAATTCTTACAATTTATATTCATTAATCTTAGTCGCTGCATGGGAACTTAAACAGTTCGTGTTGTGTTCATGTGGGGACAAACAGACACCATTGACACAGATTACGAACTTTTTAAATTGGATACGAAGACATGCAGTCACAGTCACTATGCCTACGCGATTATGTTTGTCCCTATTGCTAAGTGCCCATATACTATAGTATTTATGATATGTAAGTATAATTAAAAATACAGACCCCATTCATAGTTCAATAAGTCGTACTGCAGATTGACATGTTCAACATCAATCTTCAACTGATAGTGACACAGATCCACAAATAAGTACAAGTATAGATGTCTCTGTAGGGTGCTGGAGTAAACACAACAACTGTACTCTGTTTTGTTGGGACTTTGTTTGCAGCGGACTTCATCATCTGGTACACCTGTTACACTCATCTCTACCCCATCTGAAAGTTAAAGTAATCGTGACACTTATCCTCCATCTAATACGAATGAGTAAATATATGTATTGTACAGTTTTGAATAGTATCATTTCATTATTACTGCAAAAGAGCTATACATGTATATTCTCCTGAATGCTCAATATAACATGTAGTATTTTGTCATTTCAATTCATTTAATGTTTTAAGACTTACTGATATATATTAAGTAAAATACCTTTGCAAAGTATGTTTGTAATTAAAACCCAATTCGCCAGGAATAAGTGAGTTAGCGTACTGATCTGGTACGAAATGTGTCAAAGTTTTGATTACGGCAAAATGTCCAATGCATATTAGATAAAAGAAAATATGACCACTAGAGTGTTGCTATATGTTCTTAGCATATTTTCTTTGGGCCCTAGTTTTGATCATTAACGTACAAGTGTCGATCCTGGCCAAACCTTGCTCACAAGGTATTTCCTTTTGAACATTGATTAACCTTTAAGAGACACAGCTACTCATTTGTCCCAGATACGGTGGAGATATGGTGGAGATGAATATTCTAATGAGTCTCCATGACAATTGAATAACAAATGTTGACTCCTCATTGTTGTCAAGGTTATGCAAAATTAAACAAAGTTACCTATATTCTTAAATCCCAATTGACTAAGGTTTAAACTGGACTGATATTTGAAAGGGCAAATAGTTTGGTGAAATCTTATTAATATCGGAATAAAAAGGTGATGCATATATAGTTAAAAAAAAGTTGTTTGTTTGTTCTTTCGACATTTTGGCTTAAACCTAGTGTTTGGGAACGTTTTGGGAAACGTATGCTTATAGATCAAACTCTTTTAAAATATAACATGAAATGTGGATGAACGTTTAAGTTTATTATTATCTTGATTTTTCTAAAAGTTAACATAGTTAACCCCTTTTATGGAGATTACTGTTCTGATAATTTATAGATAGAAAGTTAAAAAAGGTGAAGGCATATAAGTTGTTATGAATGTTACATTATGAAAACACATTTATACTTCTAGTATCATTGACATTGACCATGGCTAAATAGACCCAACTACAATCCCATTTAAAGTTTTAGCTTTTACCACCTACCAGTGAAATGTGAGGACAAATAAGTCAAACTTTACTTAAATCTTTGAGCGGAAGCACCATTTTTTTTAAGTAATGGTGACCGTGAGCATGACCTCAGTGAAGACTAATTAAATAATAAACTATTTCGTTTTTCATGTGCGACCTACAGTGAAATTGTATTAAACTATGTCAATCGTAACTGAGGTCACGGAACAGAAATAAGATGTTTACCAATTGTCTAGTTTCTTGATCCAAGTGTACCTCAATACGATCCGAGCCTAGCTATCTGCATAAATAATCAATGTGTGAAATTTAATTAAACACAATTTCTCTTCAAACCGCCCTCACGGCATCGAAAATCCTATAAAACAGTGTGTGCGATGATCTGCTTTAACAACAACATAGATTACTTCTAAATTGTTAACACAAAAATAGTCGATAAAACTATCCTACCTTTTATTGCTGTAGAGTCAAGCGAACAAGTTGATTCTAATAAGAAATGTTGTAGCCCTAGCTCTACAATCAAATCATTTCTGTCTTTGATGGTCAGATCCGATACTTCTTTTAACCTTGCAGCCAACCATGATGTGAAGGAAAAATCTACAAAAAAATGACTTGTCATAGTTAGCATCAACGAAAACCTCATGAATTGTAACATAACAAATGCCATGTCTATGTGGGAAATAATGGTTGGATAATCGCTTTAGAAGAAGACCTTATATTCGCTCGCTAGTGCGTATAGACGTACAGTGGAGTACTTTGGTCTGATTTGAATGATATTGGGGATTTGGTTCATTGTTATTACACATCATAAACTCATAAACAAAATAAACGAATCATTTAGAATGTTGCGTACTCATCGATGCATGCACGATCATCCGTGCCATATAAGTGATCTATAGGAGCTCGAAAATCAGATTTGTGCTTTCCTATAGCGCGACCTTATTATAACTTAGTTTTAGAAATCACTTGCAAAAGGAACTAATATAATGTTACTTTACAAACAAAATATACTATTACAAAACGCGCACACGATCAGCTTCAATACACTAATTGATCTTGTTTGTCTGAATACATGGGCCCAGATATAATATATGTAGAGGGACGGAATTGATGGTATACTCGAACACATTTCGATAATGCTTCCCTGAAAGTTAAGCATATAGTGTGTGCTTACGTCTTTCACCTATGTATGACATTAACTTGCAGTGGATGGCTCAAATAATCCCTTCTTCACATCGTCAATTTGTATATATTCACTCACACAAATAATGTTATCTAAATAGCTGATCAAGTTACAGATCGTATCAGCTATATAACCATATTACTGCTGAACGCATAACGTAAACAGAGATCATTTCAGAGAACTGATATTGTTATCAGTTCCGTCTTGTAATCGTTTCAAAAGTATTTAGTTCACAGTGTTTTTATACTTTAAAATAGCATACAGTCAAAATTTGGTGCAAAACATTGAACACGTGTTGCAGGTATTTTATATTTGTTTCCATTTGAGAAAGCATTGGCTATATTGAACGAAATACAGGAATATGTAGGAATATCAAACAGTTCAAACATATGGAAGAAAAGGAATTTTACATACTTGGAACCTCGAATGTGGCATCATATTGACATTCTGGTATTTCAAACACGGTGTGTTGTATAATGACATACGATTCACATTCAATGCTGCTCATACATACATCCACCTGTAGCTCAATAGCGTCATTACTGCCTAATGAAAAGCTGAAGAATGTACACAATTGTGTTAGTTTAATAGAATTTCGGAAGTTCTTTTATAAATAGTTCTACTTTACTACATCAATCATCTAAATTTTATTCTCAATCTATAAATAAAATAAATAAAATACACTGGCCAAAACAAGGATAGTTCGCAATTGTGTCATATGATGTAACCTTATAACAAACATTAACAAGTGTTGAATATGAAAAATACCACATTTTTAACTTAAAACTCGAACATGAATAAATACCTAAACTTCATTTAAGCTATTTCCAACGCCTGATGTCAATTCAGATATGCGTACGTGACAATATCATAATAATACTTATTACGAAAATATCTTCAAATGTAGCATAATATTGGAATGAATTTCAATGCACATGTTAATGAAATATTACACATAAGAGATAAATACTGAAAATAATCAAATGATTGCACATTTCTTGAGAATATCCCTCATGTGTTTTTGAAAGGAATTGTGGTGACAATTAAAATTATTAACCAATGTATTTCTTTTAAAGGTAAATAGCAAAATATTACCTCATTCTAACAAGACCATTTAGATTAATTACAGCAGTAACCCCTGAAAAAGAATATTAAAAGATCAATTATATATTCAGAAAATGGGAGCCTATATGTTCAAGATAATGAATTATGTCAAGCAATACAGAAGTGTAATGCAGAAGTGTATTACAGACGTGTAATACAGAAGTAAAATACAGAAGTGTACTACGGAAGTGTAATACAGACAGACGTGTAATACAGACGTGTAATGCAGACGTGTAATACAGAAGTGTAATACAGAAGTGTAATGCAGAAGTGTATTACAGACGTGTAATACAGAAGTAAAATGCAGAAGTGTACTACGGAAGTGTAATACAGAGTGTAATACATAAGTGTAATACAGACGTGTAATACAGACGTGTAATGCATACGTGTAATACAGAAGTGTAATGCAGAAGTGTAATACAGAAGTATAATACAGAAGTGTAATACAGAAGTGTAATACAGAAGTGTAAAACAGACGTGTAATACAGAAGTGTAATGCAGACGTGTAATACAGAAGTGTAATACAGAAGTGTAATGCAGAAGTGTAATGCAGACGTGTAATACAGAAGTGTAATACAGAAGTGTAATACAGACGTGTAATACAGAAGTGTAATACAGAAGTGTAATGCAGACGTGTAATACAGAAGTGTAATAATAGGTGTAATACATAAGTGTAATGCAGAAGTGTAATGCAGACGTGCAATACAGAAGTGTAATACAGAAGTGTAATGCAGAAGTGTAATGCAGACGTGCAATACAGAAGTGTAATACAGAAGTGTAAAACAGACGTGTAATACAGAAGTGTAATGCAGACGTGTAATACAGACGTGTAATACAGAAGTGTAATGCAGAAGTGTAATGCAGAAGTGTAATACAGAAGTGTAATACAGAAGTGTAATACAGAAGTGTAATACAGAAGTGTAATACAGAAGTGTAATACAGACGTGTAATGCAGAAGTGTAATGCAGACGTGTAATACAGAAGTGTAATACATAAGTGTAATACAGACGTGTAATACAGAAGTGTAATACAGAATTGTAATGCAGACGTGTAATACAGACGTGTAATACAGAAGTGTAATACAGAAGTGTAATACAGAAGTGTAATACAGAAGTGCAGATATTTAGCTTGGTGTCTTCTGGATTTCGCAAAGAAATACTTTTAATCAGACCGACTTATTGACAGATGGATGTCGGGTAAAGTTAACATCCCTCTGGGTAAACCTGTTAATGTATATTATTATACCTCACGTGACTTTGCAATGTTAAATTATCATATACTCATCGTCGACAATTGCTTACTGTCTCATGCTAACAGTACGTCTTTGACCGGAAACATGTCCTGCACGTGTATGACATCATTTCAAACAATAACGTCACCGTTTAGACGCGCCATCTTGCAGTTTACTGTTCAAATGTGGTGTTATATTGTGGTACCCAAGTTCACCTCAAAATAAGGGTACATCATAAGTTGAATAAGCTTGTAATTTTGTTCGGTATAATAAAGTTAATAGTGCATGGATTCCAGTGTGACAGTACATATTGTGAACATTCGGGTAAATACTGTTAACCTCGGGTAACAGTATATTCCTCATGTTGACAACACTGGAAGTCATGCAATATTTATATACATGTAATATTACATTGAATGTGCGAACATTTAGATAGAAGCAACGATAATAAAAGCTTACCATTCCTAAGAGATGAATATGGCACCTCGTACTGCATGTTTTCTATCCCAATGTCCAGTATAAGTTCACAAGGTTTTAAATTAAAGTTAAATTCGAAGTTAGTCTGAACTGTATCCACATATACACAACAGTTAACATCCAGACAGGACGATCCCATGTGACAGGACACGTTTTGATCAGTTATGTTCGGTAGTTGTAGGACTAGTGGTAGAGTACAATCTGGAAAAATAGTAGGTTGAATGTTGTCATACATATCTGTTTATTTTACGAGGGCAATCATGTTAAGAAAGTGATTATTGACCAAGTATTATCGTTAGTAAGCAGCAAGTGATGATTAGTAAACTTTTATAGAAAGGCAATTTCCTAGTCCATATTCATTATTATGTAAACCCCAATACAATATTAGTCACCACATGGTCAATTTATATTCTTTATATAGCACAATATTTCAAAATCATATTTAATCTTTTAAACAAGAAACCCATTTATGTACATATTTGCCATATTCAAGACGAGAATGCTGTTGATATGCATACGTACACAGATACAAAGGCATACTGTGTCATTTGACATCCATAATCAACTATTACCTTCGTAGTCTGTGCTCCAATTTGGCCGAAAGAAAAACATTCCATTCAGAAAAAAGGTTATGTGGGAGAAGCTCTGTTCAAACAATTACAAAGAAACGTAAGCCCCAAAACAATGTGCTGTTTTTTGTTTGAGGTAACAATCACCTTGACATTTGACCAGATGAACTATCAGTCAATAGGGGTCATCTACTGTAAAAACCCAACCTCCCTTTAGGCCAAAGGATCCTGCACTTATCAATTGGACAATATCGTTGTCTTTAATGTCACAGTGACCTTGACCTTTTAACTGATGAACACAAATCAATAGAGCAGCTTCTGGTCATGCCACACATGTAAGCCAAGTTTTAGTAATGTAAGTCCCAAATATTATCAAGTTATTAATCGTATGAGGTTTTCTCTACCGCAGGCCAACCGAAAGACCGACATTTTCAATTCGGTTGCATATGTCTTGACTTGTTATGTGATTTATTTTTATTCTATCAGTTATTCAGTCCAAATGAACTTTTATCTTAAAATTATTAGAACGTTGACCATACCAGATGACCACCCATATATTGTGTCATTGTAAACGGAATCGATCACCGTACATCGAGTATCTTTCATAAAACGACTTATTGCCAAATCCCAGTACAAGAGTTCCTTTTTATCGCCAGATAATATGCTGTTTCCGGGGTTATTTTCTATCAACCAAGTATCCACATTGAAACCTGGAAGAAAGTAAAATTCCAGCTGTCAATAAAAGATAAGTAAGACGCTTCAACTTATAAATGGATTTGTAACAAATGAAATGAGGGCCATCGAGTTGTACAATTGTGCACCTATGTGTGGGATGTGATGTTCATGTGTAAGTTTATAAAATATTGGATTCACGTAATAAAGATTATACTCCTGCTTTTTGGATATATTGTAGTATCTGTCATATGTATTTAAAGTTAAGGGCTCTAAATGGGTTAAATGAACTACAAGACCCAAGACAATTTCAATGGCAATGTCTTCTATGTAATTTGCTATTAGGGACTTCTTCTACCAAAGTGGTTAGGAGGAGAAACTATGCGCTGATGCCTGAAGTATTTGGATGTTGAACTCGGTACCCTACAGTGAAATAGGTTTAGTCCATTACATACATTTTAAATATTGGGTCTTAAGGTCATTTAGGAAAAAACGGATGAATTGCCTGGTGTTGCAAAATCTTTGTTCATCGGACAATCCTCCTCTGGAACAAACACATCTGTCAACACATTCACTGTCTTGTTACAGGGAGTTGTTTCTCCATAGCATTCCATTAGGGTCAGTGTCATCAGGTAACCATTATATGCCAACAACGAATCCAGCTGAAATCTTTTATTAAGATCAGTATTAATATGCGTGATGGTTGATTATCTATTTTGTAATTATACGATGTACAGGTTAACATATTCAGTTGAACTAACTAGTATCAAATGGTTTTATTTCGGCAACCTTTAAGAAACAGAATTTATTAAAATACTGCAGACTGAGGAATTCATTTTGGATAAACAAGCTTGTCTGTACAGAACAGATCGAAAACAGAAATCTAAATTTCAACTTAACTTCAAAATAATAGTATCCACGTATTTATATATATATATATATATATATATATTTATAATATTTCAATATGTTAATTATTAATATGTGAAGTGTGTGTGATATACATAATATCTTATAATTAAACTTACTGCATCTTAAGGGTTCCATACAGAGCAAAGACAATTGGCTGTGCTGAAATATACAAAACAGAAAAGAGCGAATTCAACTTTTTAATTATTTAATCACGTGTTCAATTTTATATAAAATGAACATTTTCTGTTATATCAGCATACATACTACTTGTGACGACCGCTGTGTGTTAATGCTTAATATATACAACATTTATATGCTCATATAAAGTTACCTACAGCTAAAGGCCTGTATTTTGTAATAATTAAAGCGATGCTGCGATACTGTGATTGAAGACATCGCCAGATAACAGTTTGTGTTATTATTGTAAACATGCATATGAATTTAGAAAGCTAACACTAAATACATTTAACGTTTTAATTGATATTCAATGATTTGTAACTTACAGTATGTAAAGCTTCGCAGATTCTTTATTCTGTTGAATGATTCTATTGCCACAGTTAACAAACTGCAACTTTCAATTGACAAAGAAAACTGAATAGTTTGTCCTAGTATCTCTGATGTTAAACAGCAGGACAATGTGGCACAATCCGCTGATATTGAACACGAAGTGTCTGTAGGCAGGTCTGTCAATCCTGATGTCACACCTGAACAATCTGAAACAGAACAAGGGTACTTATTGTTTAATGGGGTTAACATATTACTCTAAAGGTAACTCTTAATTAATTAAAACAAAATAATAATCATAGTATTTGCTACAGTTAAATGTAAAAGTCAAATTGCAATATTGTATAATAATTTACCATTTGTCCACCCATCAGGATAGGTACTTCTGTCTGCTTGGTCACATGAAGGATGAATTAAATATGGAGTGAGTCCAAGGTCATCTTGTAGTTGTAATCTAGTAACGTAGTCTAGTTCTGAAGGGTCATCTAGGTTCTGACTCGATAGCCATGTTGACAACTCGAAACCTTGTATAAATATTTAAAATAATGTTATCATGTATGTGATACATAGAGAGTATTCAACTTATATTTTCAAGATAAGATTATATTTCACGAGCCGTCGCGTGAATGGGAGTGACTCCTCCAATTCACATGACGGCGAGTAAATTATATTCTAATATTTGAAAAAATAAGTTGAATAATCTGTTTATTGCAATTCATTGTTATTATTTGTAATACATTTAGTTTTCCAATACGCGTCTTCCACCATAGTTTATGTTAACTATGGATTAATTTTCGTTTGTTTTACCTAATTTGCGAATTATTTTCGGATGAGGCGTGGCCGTGGAAAAAAGGGAGGGACACGCATGCATGCGAAATTATGTTGTAAAATATAAGTATTGTTATTACACTGGTGTGTAATAACAATAAATCAACGATTGTCAATTTTCTTTCACCGAGATATCCTTATCTTTAATGGATAAAAATGTAATAAATTCAATTCCGATGCCTAAAGCAATACGTAAACCTTTGGAATATTGTTGAGAAATTTACCAATTTACTCAAACGAACATGTTCTCTCTTTTCGACAACGTTTCAGTAAGAAATATGTCTTATTTACAGATAACACAGTCTGCACGTATCTTAGCACAGTTTGTGCTAACAAACCAGATGCCTCGTTTGGTTTCTGAGAATTATTCAGCAAAGGGAAGTGTCCATTTGGTTCACATATAGTTTATTTTAAATGGTGCTTCTTTCACTGGCATGCTATTACAGATTACGTCTACTGTCGGTATAAAATGTTTCATCATAAAACGTCCCATGGCAGTGTCTTGTTAGGTCTTCTGTCCAGATTGTTTGAACACGTGCATGTAACATACCAATGAAGTTTACCTTTCTTTATATTTTAACTTTTAGAAACCGTGACTGCATTTTCTTCGTTTACAATACAATGTTCTATTCCTTATATGTGTGTACAATATTGTTCCATCAGAGTCTTTTTTACTGATCTCAATTATTGAATGAAAGAATTAAATATATTTACCAGGTTCAGCAAAGCCTTGATCCCAGGTACATATTTGTTGTGGAAGTACTGAATCGTGTAGGATTGTTATTGAAACCAGACAATCACCTTTGTCAAGGCAAACAGATAGACGAGCTCTGACTATGTACATCTTGGGTCGTACATTGTCAATATGAAATCTAAAATGTATAAATATATCGGTGTAACGACCTTATGAAATTATTGTTTAACGTGACTGACGCATTCTCAACTAACCAGAATCAATATTGGATGGTATGCTTGAGCTTATCAATCTATGTAAATATATGCACAGCTCAAACAGTTATTTGTAGAATTGTTAAAGTCTTAGAAGTTTTCATCTAGTTGTTTTGAAAATCAAGAACAAATGCCAAACAAAGAATGAAGCCTACTTTGATATACTAAATCCAATTTGTTTTTTGATAAGGAGTTATGCAAATTAATATTCATTTACAATAAAGGTTACAGTATAATCATAACACAATATATAATAAAATAAATATTTACAACAAATCACATCGAAAGTAAAATTATTGTAGAATGTTTAAAAAAACTTACTCCATTTTCAAAGCCCCGTATATAAAGAACTTGTCTTCTATTCCTTTTAAAATAAGAATGACAGTATTAGTATAACTGAAACTTTAGGAAAGTCTTGCAATGTATATAAAATAGTATAACAAATTAGGAAAAATGTACTTTATGTGAGAGTGTGTTCTTTATTACTCAAATCAGTCTTAGGCGTGTGTATTGCCCAAAGATACTCCAAAATGACACCCGACTCCAAGTCCCGGACGCTTACCCCTCGGCAATGGCGGAATAAGTAAATGTAAATAGCAATACGTGTACACACACTATATGAGTGAAACGCAAAAGTTTTGTAAAACATGTTAATCTTTCGCATAAAACTAGTCCATAAACATTGACATTGAAACTCGTCGACAAATTTAGAGCTCTTTTTATTTAACAAGGAGAACAAACCATTAATTTTAGTTTCATTGTTCTTACTGTTAGAACCTTATGCATTCGACATATTTTTTATTCTAGTTTAGCAATTTCCAGGAATGCCATTTGCTTTTAAAATATGTGACAAAACATAACTGTCATAGTTAAAAATTTAAAGTAAAATTTTGACACATAGTTGAAGCAGTTGTTAATAGTAGGAAACAATTGTGAGCAGTTGTGTCAGCCTAATTTTGTTCCACTAGTGACTACTACAGGGGCATAATACATAGTTTGTATAATGTAAAAGGTTAACAACGTATTATCAATACTTACCCCATTGATATTCTGTGAGGGACAGTTCTCTTATAATGTTCTCAATACCTATAGTGAGAATCTGAGAACATGGATCAAGCTTAAGGATGAAATGGAATGTTCTGTTTAATTTGTGTACCTCCACACAACAGTCAATCTCATTACAAGTATTTCTAAGCTTGCAAGTAGCTTCCTCTGGTAGATTAATGAGTGACACGTTCATCTGTGGACAATCTGCAATATAATATAATTGTTATGTTTCAGACATGTTTTATGTGTTAAATATCATTTATTATTATACCTCACGTGACTTTGTAACGTTAAATTATCATATACTCATCATGGGCAATGTCTTACTGTCTCATGCCAACAGTACGTTTTTGACCTGTTTACAGTAAACTGTTACATGTCATGCACGTGTATGACGTCATTTCAAACATTAACGTCACATATGTGGTGTTATATTGAGGTAGCCATGTTCACCTCAAAATAAGGGTACAGAAAAAAAATTGAATAAGCTTGTAATTTTATTCGGTATAATAAAATAAATATTGCATGGCTTCCAGTGTCAGTACATATTGTCAACATTCGGGTAAATACTGTTAACCTCGGCTTAGCCTCGCGTAACAGTATCTGCCTCATGTTGACAATATGTACTGTCACACTGGAAGCCATGCAATATGTATATAATATCTCAGGTTAAACTTTCAAGACATCACAATCCGGTTTTGATATTCTTACCAAATCGTTTCCTTTATAGAGATATTTTTGACTATACAACACATTGTCCTTTTGCCACATTGGTTCCAGATAATACTATGTGTTACCCAGATAAATGATGCAAAGTTCTTTCAAATCAGATACTTGACAGCCCTTCGTTTGCCATTTTTTACGGATATGCAGCTGATATCTTCTATAAACAATTATCCAAAACGAGTAACAGCTCCAACATTAGCAATTTTGAATCATGTAAACATTCAATCATACCTTCAAATTCAGAGTTAAAATTGTTTGCCCTATATCTTTCAAATGTCTATGTTGCAGATTGTTTTGTAATATGTTGAAATGGATATATTATTATATCTGGTTAACGGATAAGTAATGAAGACTAACTCAGCAGAGAAGTTACAATCAAGTCTGAACACTTATTCGACAATTATTGTTTTAGAGTAGTATACATGTGTATCACATTGTATATAAACTGATATTTGAGTGTAATTTACAAAACAGTCTCTGTGTTTGCCTTGAACGTGACCAAAATACTCAATAATATGTCTTTCGAGTTAATCATAACACAAATGTTGTGACTTGACACTGACACAAAACATGTATAAAACATGGGTAGCTTATTTTGTCCGTGCGTGTATGAACATTTCAAAATCCCACCTGATTTCCAACCCAGCGGTTGGGTATCATTTGAAACCATGTATGGGTCACATGTTTCTGTTTGTAGGTATGAAGACACTTTCAAATCCGACATAAGATGGGAAACTACTTCTTCTGGTAGAGATTCAGAGTCTGCATAGTCATTACTTTCTAACCATGTGGTCAGTGAAAAATCTGAATTATATAAACAAAAATATACAATAGGGCTGTATATGGACACAGATGGCGTCAAACACATGAGATCGAAACCGACCATTTTCATAAATATTTACTAAAAACACTGTTAACTTCCGCCGATCCATGATACAGGTGGCATTTGACGTAATTGCAGCATACATGTGAATACAGTAAGCTCAGTTTCAGTTAGTGATATACTACAACGTACAATTTTAAATAGACTTGTAAAATATGCATATATCATACGTGTAGAAAGGGTAAAAGAAAATGGCAGATAAACATTTATAATATTGATATTTTAGCACAAATTAACAATATACTTAAAATATATGTCATGCTGCTTCGATAGTTCAAATGATTCGATCCAAACTGTGTTTTGTACATTTGAATTACATGATGAGCACAAGTAAATTGTTTCCTGATTAAATGATGAAAATAGAAGTATCATATGGACGAACGAACCAATCAGCTGACACTCACATACATAGACGAATTAACCGAACAACGCAGTGCAATAAGTCGGTTCACTTTAAGAAATATGTTATTCCGTTTGTAATCCTTGCTTTAAAAACATGCAAGTTTTATCTGAATCTTGTCACATGAAGAACTTGTACCTATATTCACCAACCATTCATGATCTGTTTAAAGACACATACTATTTATATTATTATTGTTAATGTGTGCTCTTATCTTACCTGGATCAATAAAACCAGAAGTCCAGTCACATGGTAACACAGGTAACAGTGTGTTTTGGAATATGACAGATGACCTCTCGCAGTCTGATTTTGTTTCAAAGCATAGACTCATGTTTAAATTAACTTTCAACAATCTGTCCGCGAGTACTTGGATTATTGTGAACCTGAAATATGAATAATGTTCATAATACTTTTTAAGATTATTTATGTATTTTACGAAAATATTTAATATTTAGATATATCAATTCGCCACAAAAAGACTTATTTCATAAACAGAAACGCCGCTCTGTATAACCAAACATCAGTTACCCTTTCTTATGTAGAATCAAGATCCCCACTAAAAGGGAATTTTGCAAACGATCACTTGAACCACCTTGGAATAACAGTAAATAATAATAACTTATATAACATGTATGGTTCATATGGGGTTCATGTCGAATGTTAAACAAATTCTACAATTTGACTTTTATGTCTAGTGTTTTATCCCAATAAGATCAAGTTAATAACTTGAACGCTTATGTATGCAGGTACCTGTTCTTTTCGCTTTACATGACTAGGGTTGGTAAATCTTGCACCCAGTATGAAAGCAATGTGGTTATTTTTTAATAAGGACCTAGTTCTCCAGTGTTAGACCTAACAAAAGCAAGGACGGACGGCGACGAATTTCTTATTCAATCAGCCTTAGTCGAGGGATTATAACAAATGATGAGGAACATGGACACCATTCGAAAGCGATATAATATCCTGTCTTACTGAAAAAATGATTATCATCTTTAAACAGATATAAAACATACTTACTCGACTCTTTCTACGCCAAACAGATAAAACATTTCTTTGCGACCTGTAATAATATTATACATATATAAGATTCAACGTCACACACATATATGAATTACTATTCCTTTCATAAAGTAGATGAATGAATGAATCCGAACCGATCCTTGTATTTTAGGAGATGGACTGATATAATCGCAAATGCCTTTAATTGATCAGATATCAAAGTGTTTCAACACTTACCCCACTCATATGACTGTAATGGAACTCTAAATTTGACTCGTTCTAGTTCTATCACCATTTCCATGGCACATGTATCTATTTCCACAGAGGAGAAGAAGGTCTGTGATATTTCATTACTCTTCATGCAGCATTCTACACCAGTACAGAGATTTGTTATCTTACATGACACACCATCTGGAATAGTGTCCGTAAACACTTCCATGGGACATTCTGAAATGAAATCAACACGATTTATATATTAATTCTTACGTATACTAGCTGTACGGACTGGAACATATTCTCTAAAGGAATGATTACATTCAATCCAAAGGGTATTAGCTGTAAGGGCTAGTAAATGTTGATAATCTCTAAAATAATGAATACATAACTTCCAAAGTGTACTATGTGTAAGAGCTAGTAACTGTTGATCATATTTGTTAGGGCTAGTACGTCCTGACATTATGTTTTATAAAGGTAAATCCTGACATTATGCTGGAGACTACTTTATGCATTAACCGTTT
Organism: Clinocardium nuttallii; assembly: GCA_031471495.1. Lineage (NCBI taxonomy): Eukaryota > Metazoa > Mollusca > Bivalvia > Cardiida > Cardiidae > Clinocardium > Clinocardium nuttallii. The sequence continues at coordinate 1,392 of JAUELF010105386.1, read as the reverse complement.
ACCTGATATGATGTATTCACTGTCAATTTATTGAAGTAAAGACAAGAAGGTAGAATACTGATAAAATGCTTCTCTTCAAACATAGTTAAAAACGTTTCTTGTGCAAAAGTGTCAATGACATATTTGATGTAAAGTATTTCATAATTAAACATTCTTAATAATTTGTTTAACCCTTTCCCAAATAAAACAACCTGCAACAATATACCTTGAAAATGAAAATGCTTTGTTTATGAACGTAACATAATTTAGTAGAGTCGAAAGCATTGTGGCAAAATGCGACAATGCTCATAATGAACAAGGTCTGCTTTTGTCACAATGTTTTCAAAAGTCTTCTGCCTCAGAGTTGTCAAAATTTAACTTTATGAGGGAAATAAAACAAAGACATAGCAATACTCCATTTAACAGACCATTTATCCAATCCTCTGCTTCATTCACTTGACAGGATGATGAAAGCATGTACTCCGCTATTTTAAAGTGCTCAAGAAGTTTGACAGTATGGTATTGGTTCAAGGTAGACATGTTGATTCCTTGGTTCTGTTTGTATGTCAGTAATGAGAAATCTGAAATACAGAGAGAAAAATCGTGAGATATACTTCAAATTAAAATGTGTGGGGGAAGGGGGTTAGTTGGGGAATTGAATAATGTCCTCATGTTCAGGAACAACAAAAGAGTACAGAATTGCTGAAAATCGGGAAATGCAATACGTATCTTTACTTTCATTAAACGGTGGTTAGAAGCTTACAGAAATAAATGCCACATGAGATGGGTAAATGTCCCGTCAGTTAAAGTATACCTGTGATCAAAAATGGGTTATCTGTCACACATGGCAGTTTGTGTGTATTCAATCTGTCAGCTAGCAAATAGGATTGGTATGGTGTTGATCTATTGCTGTAGTAAATATCGACCTTGAGATCTATCAGATATCTCATGCTGTTAACCAGTGGACTAACCTTGAAACTGAAATAAACAATTGGTTCGGGATCAACAGAACATATGATTTTCAAAAGTTATTATGTCAAACTTAAATGCATGTGAGGAATGTTGTGCTAAGTACTGGTGCAAGAAAGCCGTGAAATAAACATTGGATTATTTGAAGTCATGATATAACTGACACACCGTTGAAAACCAATTAATATCATCATTTTGTTCTGCATTGATACAACGTCATATCTTACGAAACATCACTTATGATATGATAAGCCTTTGTGCAATGAAAACACTATACACAGACCATCTTAACGGAATATCGATCCAAGTTTTTAAAAGAAATTACATCATCGGGGTCATTAATGGAATATAAATAGAGAATAATAGGTTGATGCCGTGGATTGAGAAAGTTTATCTGGCAAGGCGGAGTAATCCCGATAAATTACGGTGCCGAGCCAGATAAAC